>JANPXK010000338.1:0-123223 GCA_024704745.1 Rosa lucieae | reverse complement strand
ACCATTTTCTTCTTCTTCTGCAAGGTACATTTCTTGCTCCCTCAGGTCCATGTATGCCCTGTATCTTGAAGCTAGTTGCTCACTTGCCTTGCATTGCTTGAACCAATGCTCACTTGATCCACATCGATGACACATGTCATTGTGGTTGCCTCCCTTTAACTGAGGTGCACGTTGTGGGCGTTCCCTAGGAGGGCTAGTGCCACCACCACGACCGCCACCACCACGACCAGGGATATCACGACCACATGTCCCACGTGTGGCATTGTCACCACGTGTATCCGCACCAAACCTGCGGTTTCCTTCCTTGTTAGGGCAATTATATGGACCCATACGTCCCTCATATCCCTTATTCTTAGGGTTCCGCTTCTTGCGCCCTCTTTTAGGTGCATTATAATTAGCCTCATAAATGCTTTTAGTTCCAATGGGTCTTGAATTATAATTCCTCACGAGTATGTTATCATGTTTCTCAGCTATAGATATAAGATTGATAACCTGATGAAACCTCGTGATCCATCCAGCATTTACTTAAGTGCGGTATTGCTTTGATACCACAATGGCCGAAACGGGGAAGGTGGAGAGAGTTTTCTCAATTAGCTCTTGCTCTATAAAAGGTTGCCCACAAAACCTCAACAAAGACTATAGGCGAAGAGATTCTGAATTATATTCAGCAACAGATTTGAAATCAGCAAAACGTAGATTGTTCCATTGAACCTTCAAGTTAGGGAGGAGGGAATCTTGGACATTGCCAAAGCGTTCTTCTAGCGCTACCCATAGCTCTCTTGCATCCTTGATCGACATATACTCTAATCTGAGTGCCTTGTCCATATGGCGTCGCATCAAGATAACTGTTTGAGCATGCTTTGTAGGTGTTCGCACGAACACACGATCCGGGTTAGGTGCCTGGATTATGGGTAATATTCCCTTTGAAGTGAGGTGGTTCTCAACATCAGTTACCCAACTGTGGTAATCCGAGCCTATTGAGTCAAGCATGGGAAAGTCAAGTCTAGGTTCATTCGACATCCTGAAAATAAGAAGAGAAGATATATTAGTTTCGGAGCTAAACTTCCACGAAAACTAAAATATTAAGATTTCCGAGCTATGCTACCAAGAAAACAATTTCCAAGAATCTTTTGGATTAGAGCAAACAATAATATTTTAATATGGTCATAATTTAGTGCTTACGTACGCTCTTAGTTCAAGCATTATGAACACTCTTAGTTCATACGAACACTCTTAGTTCCTTAAGTGTGAATCCCCACAATTCCGCTTTATTAAATAATTGAACCCATGTTCGTATACTGAAAATATTACAGAAAATAAAGGAATTTAAAAGACAAGAAAGTAGGAACTTTAATCTTTAAAACTTACTTGTTGAAATTTGGAGCAGATTCGCTTCTTAACAGCTCCAACTTCAAATGGTGTACAGATCTCAAAACGACTCCAATAGGGCTGAAATTTGGAGGTCAGATAGAAGAGGCAGAGACAAACAACTTTGGTGAAGGAAAATTTTTAATCTGAGGTCCCAATCAAGATGTTTCGGGGTATGAAAACAGGCTAATCTACATAGGAACTAGCGTACTGCTGTGCTACAGGGGCAGTAGGAGGCACACGGGTGCTCAAAGGCTGCAGGAGTAGCGCACGGTATGGCTAGCAAGGGATAGGATCTTGCGGTAGTTTTTGGTGAAAGAAATTTCGGGTGTTATGGTTTTTTTTTCTGGTTAGGGCTTGGGTTAGAGTATCGTGCTGATAACGTGTTGTAGAGAATTGGATCATTGTATTGTATTCATCTCACCATGAGATTTATATAGGGTTACATCATGTATACAAAATGCAATACATAATAGCTATACTAATCAATCGCACATTACAAGTATGTTAATCGCATGCATTACGAGTCTATTAATCGCATACATTAAGCAATACATATTGCACGAATAGTCATTATCATTCACAACATACTCTTTATTTTTTTTGATTTTTTTTATTATAAATTATCCTAAATACCATTTTGTTTATATATATATATATATATATATATATAGAAAGTCAATAATCTCCAAATCCTAAATCATATTTTCCCACAGACAGCAGACGACTTCAAAACTCTTTTTGATTCACTCTTTTATTTTCCATAAAAAACTTATCTAGCATAGTCATTCTATCTCTCTAATGTGACACTTTAAAGTTCAATCATGGCAGAACAAACAACTTTAGACACATCTTTAGAGAAAATTTTACATCCAATTTGCAATGAAGACATGGAAGAAAACTATGAGTATGGTGATCATTTGAGCCCCTTTGAATCCATCATTCTCAGTTTCTAACTTAAATTATTTGGTGTAATTCTCACCAAGTTTAGGTTCGAGATTGGAAACATATTTGGTTGGAGGTTGATTCATCTCTAGTACTTGATTATATCCGTACACCTTCTCTTGTCCCTTGGTCTCTTTGAGTTCGTTGGTTGAATTGCTTATACAAAATCTCTCAGATGAACTTTTGAGGTTCTCATATTTTTCAGGAAGGAAATAAAATAGCTGATGCGTTGGCAATCATGGTATGTCTTGTTCTAATTTGGTGTGGTGGGATGATCCTCTACCTTTTATCGTGTCGTATTGTAATAGTGACATTAGAGGTTTGCCTCAATTTCGTTTTAGTTAGTCTGTTGTTCGTTTTTGTTAATTAGGAGGTTTTGGTTTTGGTCCCCCTCCTTCTCTCTTCTTCTTTGATTAATAAAATGGTGTGATAGGGAGGCTTTTTCCTCTCCTATCCACAATCTTTTAGCCTGAAAAAAAAATAATAAAAAAAATAACTCCTCTGAAATTGCAGCTGAATTAGAGAAGCAGCTACACTCTTTAGGCCTCGGGAATGAACTATAGTCTTGTTTGTTTGTAATTTTTTGTATTTGCAAGATTGCTATCGTCTTGTAGTAAGCAAATATCTGTATGATTTTTCCTTGTTCTTTTAGATAAGGGAGGTTCTATTCATAACTCCAAAATTAGTATTTAGACCTCTTCCTTTTTTCAAGTGATAGTTGACTTTGTCAACTCATGTTAAATTTCCAATAAAACACAAAAGAGGAAAAAGAAAGAAGAAAAGAAAAAAAAATCTCTTCTTACCTCTACGAACAGCAGTAATCTTCAACTTGAAGAAATTATGTGGTTTTTGTTTTGTTTATTGACATTTCTTGATTGGATGCCAAGATTTTTTGGGGAGAAAATAAACTTTCCCCTCGTCTTCTTCTTGCTTTGATTTTGTTTTTTTTTTTTTTGTAATGTCAATAAAGAATGAAAATCTAGAAACGATCCCACATAGAGAAACTGGCTGATAATATAATTTCGATGAATTGTGGTGATGATGTTTGTGTTTCAAAGAATTCCATGACACCCCTATCAACTAATTTAAATAACAAAAACCCATAATTTTTTTTTGTTGCAAATACCTTTGAGCTATCAAATCTCATGGGATTTTTTTTTGTTTCTCTAAAGCCTATGATCCAAATGATCCTGCTAACTATGAAGACATTTAGGAACAATTGGAGCCCTCATTTGATCTTCTAGAAGATGCGGAATTTGAAAAAGGAAAAAAAAATCATCCGAGCTGTTGATGATGATGATGAAGAAGAATTCAATGACATGAAGGAGGAAGATGACACATTGTTAAAAAAGCTAAGTGCTATTGACAAGAAACTTGAAGAGAAGCTAGCAGAGTTGGATCATACTTTTGGAAAGAAAGGAAAGGTTCTAGAGGAAGAGATTAGAGATCTAGTGGAGGAAAGAAATGATTTGACGGAGAAGAACATAAGCCATTTCTATAGAAAAGTATGTAGACGTACGTATCAAGACGCTCTGACTACAGAAACTATATATATTGCATGTCCTTGATTCATGGATCACATGCTTGTTGTGGGTGACTTTGATTCATGGGCATGGACTCCGAGGTTATTATCTTTTTAAAAAAAATAAAATTGAAAAGAGGCTTTTATAGATTTTATTAGACAATGGGCATTGTGAGAAAATTAGGGAGGTGCAAATAGCATATTGGGTATTCGTAAAAATAAGTTGGAGGTGTATTAAGTGGGGAGGTCCAAATGCCAATTTCAGAGGTATAAATAGAAGCTCCCTTTAGATAATCTCTTTATTTATAAGTAAAATCAACTACCTAATGACGAAGTCATGAGGATCCTCTTTAAACGCAAAAAATAATAATAATAATAATAATAATAATTTAAAAAAAAAAAGTAAAAAAAAATTAATTTATTGTATAATGAATTAATGATGTTTGATTCATGATTGAATTGTCATTAAATTGTCAAATAGAAAAAAGAAAAAAGAAAAAAGAAACAGAATCACAAGGAATGGTAGTTAAAGTAATTTGTAAAAAGAAAATTGAGTTAAAGTAATAGAATATTATATTCTAAACGGCCTCTCTTGCCGCACTAAACCCTCGCCAACAACTTCCTTCTATCGCCATTTTCCCATCATTTTCCAATCTCTTCAAGTCAAATTTCAATCCCATTCCACCAATTGTAAATCCTATCCCACTGCATCATGTCAAGCATTGATTCAGTCACCAAAAGTTTTGCTACCTCATTTGCTATTGCTACCAATGATGTGGTGGACATCTCATCCATGTCTAATGAGGGAGCACAACGAAACTCCCAATCATATCTTCTGGCAAGACCTCTGATACCGAAACCAACAAATTCTATGGACTTGAAGTAGCATTTCCGCGACATTCGGGTTCTGAACTAAGGTTTCAATGTTCAACAACGCACTCCTGATCGCTTTCTATTCTCTTTTGATCTTCAAGAGGATAGAAACAAGGTTTCAATGGGTGGCCGTGGAGCTTCAATCGTGCTTTGATTGTGGTACAGCCATATGATGGAGTTTCGTCTCTGCAATCTATAGAGATGGAAGATTTATTTTTCTGGGTTCGTATCACGAATATGTCGCCTGCATATGAGCAGAGAAAAACCATAACGAATGTTGCTTCTGTTGCAGGTAAATTTCTTGATCTGGATAAGAATTTGTTTGATGCAACTGGAGAAATTAGGGTTAGGGTTTCTCATGCAATTTTTAAACTTTTCTTCATGTAAAAAACCCTAAAGTTTGCCAAAGGAGTTGAGAAAGAGGTCAACTTCTTCTTTAAAAACCTAGTGGGCAAATGCAAAACATGCCATCGTGTTTATCATGATGGGGAGGTCTGTAATATAGAAGCTGCAACACCAGTGGCCACTGCTGCTCCACCACCGGCAGCACCAAAGCTAGAGCTCAGTAGCTCCTTTTTTGGGTTTTAAGGAAATCAATTGCAAACCTATTGTGATTCATAGTGCAGAAAAAAGAATTGCCAGCGAGGATAACTCGTTGGCCTTGGTACCTGTGGACAATGAGCAGTAAGCAAAGAGGGATAGGCCTTTCCCCTCCCCAAAAAAGGTACAATTTCTGATGTCTGATTTACTGGTAGGCAAGACAAGCCCTGTTGCACCCTCCAAGAAGGTAAAAATGCTAGAATTCCCTACCAAGTTTAGTGCAAAATCTCTGGGATTAGTGGAGACACCAAGTGGTATGTTGGTGCTTGCAGAGGTAATGATGCCCAAACCTGTGCAAGTAGAGCTTCCTGGTGGAAAAAGCAAGAGAGGAAGACCTTTGGGAGCTAAAAATAAAAATCCTCCTAAAGCAAAGAAAGTTCCTATTGAAGATGTCCTGAGTGTTCTGTGTTCAGGTAAACCTCCTAGCCCTAGCTTTAAGAGCAAGGAGAAGATATAGGTCTTTTTCTTTTATGGTTGTTTAGCCTATAAACTATGTAAATGTTTGGCATAGTTATAGGCTCGCTTTAAATAAGTGAGCAATAAGTTTAAATATAGTTGGTCTATCCTATGTATCACTGTGACTCCCCCACAAAACCTTGTTCTGTCTATTGTTATGTGACAACGGGTGAGTAGGTAATGGTCTTCTTGGCATGCGCTTTTATCAATGAAATTATCATTACTTCAAAAAAAAAAAGTAATAGAATATTAAAGAGTCCTTGACCCAAAGCACCATAAAAATTATTCCACTTACCCCAGCAACAGATTTTTGTTCCCACATACACAATTTAATAACAAATGATAATTTTTCCCTTAACCCGATTAAAGAATTACAACCACGCCACTCTCTCTCTCTCTCACACAACCGTCTACCTCGGCTGCAGTTGCCGTCAAACAATTCCGATTCCGACCTCCACTGCTCAGTTGCCATCTCGATCGACCTCAACAACTCAGCCTCCAAGTCCGATTAAGACCTCGACTGCTCAGCCAGCAAGGAGAAAGCCAATCTGATCGTCTTTGGCTAGGATTGATGAGGACCACATCTCCATTTGCAGCCTCGATTGCACGTGGATGAGGAGAAAATCGGATTGATCGACCTTCACTCTTGGAGACACCGTTTTCACTGAGGAGGATTTTGCTAGCATTTTGAGGATCAGAGGGAGTAGCAAGCACGACCACCGGTGACGTCTGGCCGGATTTTTGGGTTTCCTTCGATTTGGTGCCCAGAGTATTTCTCTGGGTGGCCAAATCAATTTCTCTCTTTCCTTTTTTTTTTTTTGTAAAATGAAGGTTGAAGGCCCAGACGGAAAGAAAAAATGAAGAAAAAAAAGTTCCATTGGGGCAATAGAAGTCTGTTAAAGGCCTATTGGGGTAATAGACGTTTTGAATTAATGTAATCTTCTCATTTTTTTTCTTTAATTAAAGTTTTATTTATATAAATTTAGGGAGATTAGTCTCCATTCCAGCGACTGAAAGTTCTATTGGGGGGCAATAGACGTCTATTGGGAGGTAATAGATATTTATTGCCTCTCTATTGGGGGCAGTAGACGTCTATTTGGGGGCAGTAGACGTTTATTGGGGGGGCAATAGATGTCTATTGAGGGCAATAAATCTTTTCGATGAGGATTTTAGAAGTCCTGTGGGCAGCGGCCGATGACCGGAATTCGGTGATCGGTGACCGGAATCAGGCGAAAGCTGGCCGGATTCAGGCGATCGGTGACGGTCTCCGACAAAGTCTCCTATGGTTTCTCTCTCTTCCATTCTCTCTCTCTCAAAGTAACAAAGGGGTGAGGGTAAAATGATATTAAAAAACAAAAACAAAAATCTTAATTGGGTATTAGAAAAGACTTCCTTAGAGTGTTTTGGGTAAAAGGGAATTAAAAAAACTTAATGGGGTAAAGTGGGAAAAAAATCCCTAGAATAGAGTAAATGGACAAAAACCTAATATTAAAATAAGTGTGTGAATAGAAAAAAAAATTGTGTGTGAATAACAGTCTCGTGGGGGGCCATCAAATGGGTTGTTGCTTGGGCTTGTCGGATTGTTTTGGCTGGGAGGATGGACGGTGGTGGTCTTGCTCACTGCTCCGGCTTTGAACCTGGATGGCAGTGCCACGAGGATGGCTCGAGAGCGCTGGGTGGTCCTGGATCTGGGTTGGTTTTTTTCTTCATCTTGGCATGGTTTGCAGCGGTTTGGCCCGTGGGGTTTGTGTCGCAGCAATGTGATCACGGCGGAGCAGATCGAGGCTGTGAGGATAGTGGCGGCGACAGTGTGGCCCGTGCGGTGAGGTTTGAGTCGCTGATGGTGCGATCGTGGGGCGCAGACAGTGGGGGTTGGGTTGCGGCGGCGAGCGGAGAGAGACTTACCGTGGCTGGTTCATACGACAGGAAGGTTGGGCAGGTGGACTTGGACCAAACCAGTCTAATGGGCCTTGGTGGACTTTTTTTTTGTGGCTGTCCTCTATTTGGGCTTTGAGTTTCTGGCTGGGGTCTTACCCTAGCCCAATAGATTTCAATTTGGGCTAGGGTTTAGGCTCTTGGTCCAACTCTATGTTTTTAGTTTTATCTAAATTCAATAATTTCCTTGTATTAGGAATCTCGATCTCTAGCGCCTTCGGCGTAGTACCAATTGAGGATCTCCGTTATCTCTACGATCTGAAATGTATAATGAGTAGGTCTATTTCTGTGTACCACTGTGGGTACTACCACTACCTTCTTGTTTGTCGATGTCCTTAAATAATAGCGGAAGGGTATGTAACGGCCTATTCTGGCTTGTGATGAATATACTATTTTGCCCTGTGGGCTTGATTAAAAAAAAAACAGTACTCTTTTGGGAAATGGAGCTTTTATTCATACCTCCAAATTTGGCATTTAGACCTCCCCACTTAATAAACCTCCAACTTACTTTTACCAATAACCGTTTTGCTATCTACACCTCTCTAATCTTCCTATAATGCCCATCGTCCAATAAAATCAATAAAACCCCCCTTTTTTTTAGATGGGTCCTTGACCCAAAGCACCAAAATAAGCAAAACTTATCCCACTTACCCCAGCAACAGATTTTTGTTCCCACATACACAATTTAACACCAAATGACTATTTTACCCTCCACCCAATTAAAGAATTACAACTGCGCCACTCTGTCCTCTCTCTCTCTCTCTCCCCCCGGACACCGATTCTCTCTCTCATTCTCCGATCTGCGTTCTCTCTCTCTCTCTCTCTCTCTCTCTCTCTCTCTCTCTCTCTCTCTCTCCCTCTCCCCGCCCTGCAAAACCACGACGCCAACTCCGCCTACTACCAGAGTCGGACTGCCTACCACGGCGTCGTCACCAACTCTCTCTCACCGCCGTCGAGCATGACTGCAGTCGCCGTCAAACGATTCCGATTCTGAACTCGACCGCTCAGCTGCCATCGTCATCAACCTCAACAACTCGGCCTCCAACTCCGATTAAGACTTCAACCGCTCAGCCAACGAGGAGAAAGCCGATCTGATCATCTTTGGCTAGAATTGATGAGGACCACATCTCCATTTGCAGCCTCGATTTGCCAACGATCATCGTGGATGAGGAGAAAACCGGATTGATCGACCTTCCCCTATAACGACGCCGTTTTCACTGAGGAGGATTTTGCTAGCATTTCGAGGATTGGAGAGAGCAGCAAGCATGGCCACCGGTGATGTCTGGCCGGATTTCTGGGTTTTTGCTTCGATTTGGTGCCCAGAGTATTTCTCTGGGTGGCCAAATCAATTTTTCTCTTCCGTTTTTTTTTTTTTTTTTAAGTAAAGGGGCAGAGAGAAAGGGAAATTTTTTTTGAATGTCTATTGGGGCAGTAGACATCTATTGGGGGGCAATATGCATTTTTAAATTAATATAATCTCTTTGTTTTTTTCTTTAATCAAAGTTTTATTTGTCTAACTTTAGGAATATTAATTCCCATTTCAGCTACTGACAGTTCTATTGGGGGGCAATAGACGCCTATTGGAGGGCAATACATGTCTGATAGACATCTATTGGGGGGCAATAGACGCCTATTGGAGGGCAATACATGGCTGATAGACATCTATTGAGGGACAATAGACGTCTATTAGGGGACAATAGACTATTGGGGCAATATACGTCTATTGGGAGGCAATAGACGTCTATTGCCTTTCTATTGGGGGGTAATAGATGTCTATTGGGGGGCAATACATGGCTTATGGTCGTCTATTGGGGGGCAATACATGGCTTATGGTCGTCTATTGGGGGGCAATACATGGCTGATAGTCGTCTATTGGGGGGCAATAGTTGGCCGGATTCCGGCGAAAGTTGGCCGGATTCCGGCGGCCGGTGACCGGATTCCGGCGGCCGGTGACCGGATTCCGGCGGCCGGTGACCGGGCTCCGGCGGAGTCTCCCATGGTTTCTCTCTTTTCTATTTTCTCTCTATCTCTAAGTAACAAAGGGGTAAGGGTAAAATGGTATTAGAAAAAATTAAAAAACAAAAAAAAAATCTTAATGGGGTATTAGGGAAGACCTCCTTAGAGTGTTTTGGGTAAGAGATAATTAAAAAAACTTAATGGGGTAAGTAGGAAAAAAATCTCTAAAAATGGTGTAAATGGACAAAACCCCTTTTTAGATTCTATTCGTACTTTCAAAAATCATTAGTTGGACCTCCTTTAGTTTTTGAAGATTTGGAATTGCAGCAAATTTTTTTTTTGGAAGTTCATCCTCCATATAGGAGTTACAGAGGTGCTAGCACTTTTTCAATGAATTGTCAACTCTTGGTTAGCGTAGGCAACAATACAATGTTTGCTCATCATCTCGTACAAATATGTTTTCCAAGTATTATTTTCATTGCATTTAGGTGTCATTGTCCTTAAACTGATTCAATAGCAACTTGAAATGAACATGGTTCTTTTGTTTTAGATATGTATGGGATAGTAGAGGAAATTACAATAATCAACCATAAGTCTAGTGCATTCTATATAGATTTATATCATATGGTTGAATTTTTCATCATATCTACAGAATAGTTTCACATAAAATTGCTCTGACTGATGATGTGCGGGAAGATCTTGTGGACAACTACGCATTGCTGCGTTTATCATATAAACGTGCTGGAGTACTAATTTTTGTCACCACTCGTTCACATGTTTGTTTGCATTCAGAATGAGTAAGACTTCATCAACTGAGGTGTCTTTGTATTTCTCATTTTCTCTCCTTTTATTTTTTATTTTTTTATAGCACAGTGATAGATTTTGTAAATTGTCAGCTATCTGAGCAAGGAAGTCTATCACTTTACGAGAACAAAGTCAAATTCTGAAAATTTTGATTACAACGTTAAATAACTTTTGGCGATATATATTTTAGTGTTTACATTAGAAGAGAAAGTTTTCCCCAAATTGAAGAGTACTACTGTTCGTAGAGATAAGAAGATTTTTTTTTTTTCTTTCCTTATTTATGTCTTTGTATGAATAGAAGCTCCCTTTGGGAAATTATTGTTTCTTATTTGTTATTTCATGCTTTTTAACTTTTGGTTCACTTGGTTACTATCAGGTAAAAAAAAAAAATACAATGAGTTTGAGAGATGATTATAAAACTCAAATGGTCTCTTACATCGACTTGGCATATATCAGCGGAAACAAAATCGTTCACGGTGAAGCAAAAAGAAAGAAATACAGAAAACATAAAAACCAAGTCACATTGAACCAATCTTATATAGACGTTAAATTTTTTACTCCAACAATTGAACATGAAGTGAAAACATCGTACATGACCTTCAGAAGGCCTTGTCAAAAGACTTGTTCTTCTGCTGAAGCTCTAAACTTAGTTATGTGGTGTACAAAAAGTGCTGCTTCTAATTTCCACATAAAGATAAACTTCCACCATCGAAATAGGATGAGGGAAGGAACCTACTATAGTAGTAATACTCTATGGCTGAAAATCACCTACCACAACATCAATTTTCTGTTAAGCCTACAATTCGGGAGCCGCTTTCTCTTTAGACCAAAGGCAGCTGTAATCCTTTCCCTTCCCATGAGGTCGTCTGAAAATGCCGTGATACTTTTCAGCACCATGGTTTGACACAGCACAGAGTGCAGAAGGGTGGTGTTTTGATTGCAAGCCAAGCTAGATGATGTATTCCGAGACGCACCTTAAAGGCAGGATGAAGGGAAAATAATGGAGCCGGACTCTGTTAAAACCGGAGGTTTCAGAAGGAGATTGTCACTGAAGAGAAGATTTTGCAAGAAGTTGGATCCGGCAGAATGCAAAGTTTGGCAATTGCGAAATGCAGAATGCACTCATCTGTCGTCCAAGTATGCAAATGGAGTATACAGAGTGCAAATCTTACAACTCAGAGAGGCCCCTTTCCCGTAGTTAATTGCATGCCAATGCTGGGAATCATCAGTGAACTATCAAGTCTTCTTTCAAGTTCAATTGGAGTCTGGGGTCTTTCCTGTCGACATAACACAGAATGTAAAACAAATAAATACAATTTAATTTTCTTCGCTAATGACTACAATTTAACTAAACAAATGGGGTGGCAAGGCCTTTATAGTTACCAAGAAATTCATCCCGTTAGAGGCATTATAGGTCGTAGATGGGACTTCCTGCAGCTGGGAGTTTTTTATAAATCGATGTTCTAATAGCATTGCAGCAGTTGACCTCTCAGCAGGATTTCTTTGGAAGCAGCACCTAAGGAAGTCCTTACCCTCAGGTGACAATGTTTCTGGAAAAGGTGGAGTATCCTTCATAACTTTAAACATAGCTGCAGCCTGCATTAATATACAAGATTTTAGCATTCAAAGGGGGTTTAGATGCAGTCAGAAAACAATATATACATGCAACTTGAACCAGAATATATCATTCAGAATAGTCAAGAGGCCAAACTAGAAAGGATTAGGTAAAGTCAGATCCAGCATCTCACTAGGCACATTACAAGTTTCATGTTTGACAAGAAATTAGACCTTGGATGCAAACAATGAAACAACTGACTAGCCTCGTTCAAAGCACAAGAAGAAAAGTTTCATGACTATAGAAATACATAATATGCTTACCCCTTCATACTCACTCCATGGAGGTTTTCCTGTGAACATTTCAATAATAGTACAACCCAAACTCCATATATCAACAGCAAGAGCCAAATCAGAGCTGTTATCTTTATGCATCTCAGATTGCATCAGCTGTTGGATAAAAACTGTATCAGTATCAGAAAGCATAGGACGCATAGCCCTCTACACACAACATGTTGATTAGAAAAGGTTACCTCTGGAGCCATCCAGTATGGACTTCCCTTTAGGGAAAGATTCCCTACGTGTCCTGAAAGCTACACAACAAGTAATTGAAACAATGTAAGCGCAGGATCAGAGTAATTAACATATCCTAATAAGCAAAATAATGGCATAATGCAAAGCGACATCAACTCGATAACATGTCAAGGAGCAAAAGGGGTGTGATCAATGAGAACCTAAGAAAATGAGTGAAGAAAGAACCAGAACTCACATGTTTGGCCATTCCAAAGTCAGCTAGCTTGACAACCCCACATGAATCCACAAGCAAATTAGCCCCTTTGATGTCCCTATCAAAAGAAACAAAAATGATATGCATTAAAATAGACCCAAAGCACAATGCTATAGGCCCTTTTGCCGAAAACAAATCTTGCTTATTTCAAAATGACAAAAATTGGGCATAGGTTAAGGACTCGTTTTTATTTGCTACATCAAGTCTAATCTCAGATTCCAATTTTGCTAGAAAAACTTTATGTTTATGCTGAGAGTACCTGTGTATTGTTTTTGTGCTGTGCAAGTAAGCCAACCCAGAGACTATATGGCGAGTAAAACTGCGAACAACAGCTTCTGTCATGGCTCCACAGTGTTCATGAACATATTTGTTAATAGAACCAGGATGAACATATTCCAGATATATAAAAAACCGATCTTCAACCTGCATATACATGAAAGTATTTTGTGTTTTGTTTCAGGCGTAGTCCAATGGAAGAACATGAGCATGGATGCTTAACATAAAAGCAGACGTTACTCACAATTTCACTTCCATAGTACTGCACAATATTAGGATGCTTGAGCTGGCTGAGGACTTTGATTTCCTGATTAAAGACGGTATGAGTAACAATCACAGTGACAACCTAGCAGAATACATCCTTTAATACAATGTATGTAGAAATTTCATCTAGTGTCTACATCCCTAGTTCCCTATTTCTGAAATAGTTATATGCAGCTTCTACTAGCATACAAAACAATTATTTCCAGTCCAATAAGCAATTTACACAAACAACTCGAAGTTAAGAAGTGCAAGAAACTGAAAGCATCCATACGACATACTGATACGACAGAGGTTCAACTGATAATCTAGAAAACGTTATCCAAGGAGCTAAACCTACAAGTCACAAGGTAAAAAGCTTGTCTATGCATCCCTATAAAAATGTGAAATATACTGGATAATAACCTGCTGTAGCTGCTTTATACACTCTGCAGATTTCGGGTCATCAGGAAGTAGTTCAACTTCCTTCATTGCACATAAAGCTCCAGTTTCTCTGTTAACAAAAACAAAAAAGTTAATCAGCAATTACCACAAGCAAAGAAAAGCTATCATCAACTGTACAAGGAACTGTATGTACCTATTGGTAGCAACATAAACACTGCCAAAGGTGCCACGACCAATAAGCTTTCCCTTTTGCCATTGCCCTTTAATCGGCTGGGACTCTGGCTTAGGTGTGAGTGCAGGTTGTGGTGATGGTACACTAGGTGAAGGGAGGCTTGCTCCAGGAGGCAGAGGCAATGGATGGACTTCAGAGGTAACAGATAACCGGGGATGCAATGGGGATGATGCTTGTGGGGGTCGAAGGGGACTTCTAGCCGTGGGACTGTTTATAGGGGAACTTTCATTACTAAATACATCTGATAAGGCAGGGGGAGGTTGAGTCATATCATTAGTAGTCATCTCCGGTGCAGACCAGACTTGATTTCTGGACGGAGCCCACAAATCAGCAGCACTTGGTCTGCGTGGGCTGAATCTAGGACTTGCGCATGGACTGGTGGGTGCACTTCTAACAGGAACATCGAGCCTGAAGTCATGTTCAGGGATCTGTAAACGATTTCGATCATGATTCTTCCTCCTAGACGACACTGTCTCACGTACTTGAACCTTATTCTTTGGAGTGTCTCGCCAAGAAAACACACTGAAACACATTTTCAACGCCAAACTCATAGCATAAGTCATCAGCATATGTACAAATGATGAAACTTTCTAAAGCTAAAATCTGCAACAAATTATGCAATCACACCAATTATGAAGATCTGAGGTGCTTGTAAATTAACAATCTCCGTACCATTTATCATTTGTTCCTCCAAAACGAGCAAAGATAATATACGCATCCATTGAACACAAATTTAAAGAATATAAATTCAAAGAAAAAATTGCTTCTTTTTTTTTTTTGTGCAATGAGCAAATAAGAATAGCTTTTTCTCGAAAATCAAATTGGGAAATCTATTTACCTGGGAGCCGGGGAGGGGAAGCATTTCTCATGTCCCCATGACTTACAGCGAGAACACCTCGTCTCTCGGCGGATGGCCGATTCCGGCAAAGGAAGCGGCTGCGGACTGGCCAGCGCGGATTCCGACCCCGGCGCGCTGGAGCATTTGGTTATAACTCCACCGTCATTGTCTCTCCCCAAATTGAGCAGTTTCCTCGACTGCGCGGCCTTCCTCCTCGACCGGAAAATCCACCCGCCGTCCTCCCTGGCCTTCTTTTTCGGCGACGACGACGACGAGGACGAAGCAGATGATGATGAGGAAGCAAAGCTAGGCAACCAACGCATGGTTGTGGCTAGCATTGATCATTACAATGGATCTTCTCCGGAGGACGAGGCCATGACGCCGGCGGCACAAGACGGTGTCGTTCTGGTTGGTTTTTTTTTTTTTTGAGAGAGAGAGAGAAAAACGCGGTTTGCTACAAAATCTCAGTTTTTAATCCCACGCCGAACGGGAAGGTGGTGTGTGCGTTGCTGTTGCCTTCATAAAAATTGAGAGGTCAATATCTCTCCTCTTCAACCCCAAGTCAAGTTCGCCGCGCCTCCATTAACAGCACACTTTTAACGTGTCTTTGGGTTTTCCTCTGCAAAATTTTCCCATTTCTTTGTTACGTCCGTTATTTCCGTTACTGCACCGGTCAGATTATTTTGCATGATACAAAGTTAGTTACTCATGCAAATGGTTAGTTACAGAAATTGAACAGATGTACGGCCACAATGTGTTTGATGGTGATCATCGTAATCAAACGGCTAATCTTTCGCCTTAAGAGCATTACGAACCCTAGCTAGACCCGTTAGCCATGCAATGCGAAATGCATTAATCATTAACAGAAGGCTTTTAATGAACGATTAGGAGCTGTGACGTCGTTGCGCTGATGCCGTAAGATTGGCTAAATTTTTCTCCTACGGCTTGACATTGACAAGTTGACTGTGAGTCTTTGAGAAAGTGTTGTGAAGCTTCATGGGAGATGTGTTAGTCTAGCCATCTCTCGTCAAAGCCAACAATAGCTTTTCTTTTCCCTTGATTCTTCTCCCCTGGAAATCTTAGGCTTACAATCCCATAATGTGTATTGATGGAGACACAACTGAACTGATTATCAATCCTCAAAGCCATCATAGCTTTTCTTTTCTCTTGATTCTTCTCCCCTGGAAATCTTAGGCTTACAATCCTATAATGTATATTGACGGAGACACAACTGAACTGATTATCAATTATAATAAATAATTCAACATATTTTAGTGAAAGAGAAAGGAATGAATATAATGTCGGCTTGGTTTGCTATGGTAGATACGTAATAAAATTCTCAGGCTGGATCTGTAAATATTCTAATTCCATGACGTTACATGTCTCACATCAAACATACATCATCCAACGTGAATAACACGAATACGGAATATCAGCCTAAGCTCAACATTGACCAATACAAGAAAAAGCTCCGGCTGCAAGCATTTCCATAACTACAAAATTTGATGGAAACATGAAATGACAGATTCACTGTGAAAATATGATAATAGAGGCAGAAACGTGAATGAAACTTGCTCGTATATGCTGTGGCAAACTCCTGATAAGCACTTAAACTGAAGCTAAAAGCAGAGAAAGCAAATGATTCTATTCGAAGTGCTAAAAAAGGACCCAACTTGTGTCTGATTAATAATTTATGCTTTAAACAACAATGTAAAACTCTCTCCTACATGAGAATCTCATAGCACCACCTCAATCAGTAGCCTAGTGAAATAAAAGCTTATTCTTGAACTTCTCCTTGTGATTCTTGCTACCAAATGCAGTTACAAAGCTTTCAAGATTGTGCTCGAGTGCCTAAACTCCTGCCGGTTCTGGGGTTTCCAACTTAGTTGCAACTATCTTACATATAGGCATGACATCATTCTTGCTTAGAAGCTTCAGAGATGGATGAACCTTAACATCTGGAAGGCACACCCTATCTCCTATATCTAGATTGCTGATATCCACCTCAATTTTGGGAGGAATATGTTCGGCTGGGCAAAGGTACTTTAGACTTGTTCTAATTTTGTTCAGGTGGCCGCCTGTTTTGGCATGAACAAGTCATAATCAGTGTACATGTTGCATAAAGACAAGCAATAATTAATCTACAAATAACTTTAAATGCCTGCATGATAATGATACGCCAGTTACATATAATCTTTCTCTACCATGCATGTAGCGACCAAGAGGAACCCCCTTATACAGAGCCTTACGAAGAACTAAAGGCAGTATCAACATGATGCATTAAACAAGAGGATTCGGATTAGATTCGACCCCTGCACCTTCACATCTTGATGAATTGTCTTCATGTTTATCTTGACACTTAAGTTCTTAGCATAGTTTAGGGGTTTACTTAACCAGGGGATTAACAGTTTTTTTTTTTTTGTAACTTTCATAGTTCGAGTCTCAAAAACTAATCATCCATTGCACTCCACTAGATGTACACTTGATTAGCTAAATACAACACCAGCTTCTCAAATTCTAGACTTCTCTGTCTTCTCATTTATTCCCTGCTTCTTCTTGCCTATTCTTCCAAATTTCTACATCCATTTCTTCTTCCCCTTCACTATTTCTCTCTTACTTCTCAGAGTTAATGCTCCTGTCACACCACATCCTAGGAACTAAAACAATGATAAGCTTTTAAGCACGGACACTTTAAATACCAAAAGTAGCTGCAGTTTTGTGTTTTGTAATACCTAACACTCTAACAGTTCAAGATACACAGACGATAAATATCACATCCTGCCTAATATGCTACCTATCACTCAATAATCCAACTTCAATATATACATGCAAGTGTGTATAACACCATTTTACAAGTATTAACACTCTAACTATTGATCATGGTAATAGCTAAACATAGTGTGGTAAAAGACATTTTACCTTTTTTGAGACCTGGGCAAACATCTTCACCTTTAAAAGTAACCGGAACATCCACCTTCAACTCGGAGCCCTCATCGGCCCAAACAAACACCAAATTCAGTATCTTCCCACTCTCTTCGTCCCTATGAATCTACAATTTCACAATCCCAATTTTAAAATCCGACATAAATTTCACAATTTCTTATCAAAAACATGATGGGGGCTTGCCTTGACAGGTAGGACGTTTCCGGATTCAAGCAGAACCGACGACCCGGACCCGGCTCGGATCTGGAGCGGAAATGTGGTGGAGCAGAAATACGGGAGCTCAATGGAGTTGAGAATGGCCTGAATCTGCTTCCTCTCGGTGGTCAGCAAGTGTTTTCTGGCGATGGACCGGCCGGTGGGCTTGGGGCTGTTTTCCGGTGGAGGCTGAGCGAAGACGACGGCGGGGATTCGACCCTGGGCTCTGTCTTTGGCTGAGATTCGGTTTCCGGTGAACTCTCTGGGGATGGCTTGGATGGTGTGGTAGAGAGAAGCTTGGGATTGGAGAGAGGGGTGTGAGGCGGAGGGAGGGTTTGACAGAAGCGACCGGAGGCCTCCGCCGGCTGAGCGCCACCACCTCACCATTTTCGGTTTTTCGTTCTGGGTTGTTCGACGAGGGTTTTGTGGGTGTTGTGTGGGGTTTAAGGGCTTTGGGCCTATATTGGGTTTAACTCTCCGTTTTAAGGAGCTGGGTTCCTCATGGTCACATTTCTTTTTTAATTTTCTTGGGTTGGACTTTGGGCCACACTGCTTTTGTTTTTGAAAGGAAGATGGTTAATCCATTCTTAAAGAGTCATTACTTATGTTACTCTTATTTTAATGGAGGCATTTTTGTGAAGATGAGGAACATGCAACCATTGGTGTTATCCCGTGTTGTATTTAGGATTGTCAATGGGTCATGTCTGGTTCGGGTTGAATTTGATATCCTTTTAAACCAAATAAACAGGTTCATCCTTTTAAAAATAAAAATAAAAACAGGTTCATCACTTGCAACTCTTAAAATTACCTATTTTTTATGAATCGTGCGTGTAAAGTTACATACATTATAATTTGACTCTTTAAATAAACAAGTTACAGAGATTCATTTTTTTTGACAGATTAACAAACAAATGACTACATTTTTTATCTTTCGGGTTCAATTATAGGTGACTTTTGGTTTGGATTGGACCTATGAGGCCAGGCCTGGCCACTTGGGCATATGTCTCTTAGATGTGGGTTGTGTTGTTATTTCTTTTTCGCTGGAGCCTTATCAATGTTGCAGACTTGCAGTAATTCATTGAAAGGATCATACACTCTTTTGTCTGGTTTATATAAGAAGTTTTATCATCGAGTTTTCCTACAAAAGCATTACACACTGATGGACACGCTTAACTAATCCACCTTACACTAAGAGCAAGTCCATCCGTGTTGGGGTAATGTCAAGGTCAAAAAGTCAAGGAATCGATCAGTCAAGAAACTGTTCACTGTCACTAGACTTCGGTTCCCATAAGTTTTATTTCTTGACCGGTCAGGTACTGTTCATTGATTTTTTTTTTAATTGTAAAATTGAAATATATTTGATGCAAATAGATGGTAATAATTGAGATTTATGGATAACCTACTAACAAAATTATTAATTGTTTTAAGTGAATAAAATAAGACATCGAATTTATTTTATTTTTAGAATCTTTTACAACTTTTTTGGTTACCGTTTTTTTTATTACTGTTATATATACACATATTTATTAATTGAATACTCAGGAATATTTGTATGAATTTTTCACATGGTGAAATCGGTACTTTTTTTACTCGATAATAATGTATGCGATGCGACGAGTCCGTGAGAATTTTTGAGGAATATTTTGGATACTCAAACTAATTTCTATGCATTTCGGAAGTTTTGAAATTTTGGAAAACATGTAAATGAAAAAGAAAATAGGTGTGGTGCTATCAGGACCGTCGAGTCTTCTAATGATTCATCTGAGCCGCCCAAAATTAATAAATGGGGGTCAGATCAGGTCAAACCCGCTAGAACCCTCGACCCGTGCGATGACCTTGTTACCCTAATTAAAGAAGACTCGACCGTAAATTCCTTTTCCGGCAGCAAAAAGACTGCCGACCACCGCAGTTGGGTTCGGCTTGTCATCGCCGACTTCTTCCCGGTCACGGCTCAGCCATAAATGGAGCAAGGAGGGAGAATTATGCACATGAGGTATAGACACCGCAGTTGGGTTTATGCTTTTTTCGGCTACTCCGATCACCATTGTTGATGCATGAGGTATATACACTAATCTTCTCTTCACGCTCTACACGTTTATATACTTGGTTTCGATTATAGTCGAGTTTTGGTGAAATTGATGTTTTGGGTGGCACCGGCTTAGCGGTCCAGCGTCTTCTTCGCTACGCGACAGAAGACTGGCATCGACACGCAGAGGTCTCTCGATCGAGTTGCTGACATTAGCCACGATCTGGAGCTGTTGCTGAGCTAGCAACCGGCGAGCTTTGATCAAGAAATTGGTCAGGGGCTTGACCTTTTTCTTGGCCTCAATCACCAAAAGTCAATGTTTGACCAGTCACTTCTCCATCGGTGGAAGCCATTTTTTCTCCATGTCAGTCACCACCTCGATCTCCGTTGCTCAGCTGGAGACTGGTCAAGAAGGCACCGGTGAACTTGCTCTAACAGAGCTTATTCCATACACCAACAGGGTACTGATCATGATGACATGACTGTGAGTCAAAGGCAAAAGTCGATAATGGTTGGATCACACCGACAATTAGACTTTAAAAACATGATGTAATACTTATACTCTATATGTGCATAGAATAATTTTCGCTTAAACAAATGACATACTTGTATATCAAAAAGGAAAGTTTCTGTTCACATCGTTGCCGACGGACCCCCTTAACCAGCTAGTCAATTTTACATGGGAAAGAGAAACATACATAACTTGGAAAATCATTAACGAATAGGAGAAAAAGTTGCTTTGGTTTGCTGAACACTATCATGGCATATAAATCTCACAAATAATATCCATACAAATGCCACCATTTCTAGGTCGTTGAATTCAATCAACAGATAAAACTTTAATAATTGATTGGCATTCCACGTCAAATCGATGCACGTGACTCTCTTCTCTCCTCACAAACAAATAATAAAAAGTCAAGCAGCAAAAGGGCTTTAAATGGGGGAAAGAAGATCTAGAAAAAGGAGAAGAATAAAGAAAAAGGTATGAGATCGATCATCGACAGAATGGTTGATATGCATGCAGGGGGTGGCCTGGAAATCCAACAAAGTCCATGTTGCCCTAATTTTAATACTACTGTGAGATTGAATATTAATTGAATATATTTTCAGGTGGTTGATCATCTTGATTCTGGAGAGCTGAGACCACCAAGGTGGCCTAATCCACATCCACATTTAACACCGATTTTCCATGCCCTTCCAAATCGTAAAGTTCAAGCTTTTTTCACTTGGCAAAACCAGGCGATTGGACTCGCGGACTGAATATATAAACTGCAAAGTGAAGAAGAAGCTAAGCTTAGCCGCAATGATGGATTAATGGGTTACCTAGATTTCACTTTTGCATACTGTAGCACTTGGTTTTGGAGTTGATCATACGTTTTGTAAACCTGCTAGCTACTTTATATACTATAAGAACCAATTAAGAAAGATTCGAAATTGGCTAGCCTAGTCGTTTTTGATTCTCCAGCAATGTATACGCTTATTTCATTAGAGTGCACGTATAACTCATCAATTTTGTGATGTGATATTTATTTATGTATTATATAAACGGTAAACCTATGATTTTTTCTTTTATTTTTCAAACTCGTTATTTTGTGAAAGTAGTGACTATGATTGATTGTACCCCTTATCGTTATACATATATAACTCCGCTATAAATTTTCATCATACGGCCATTTATTGTTTTACCAATGAATGGATCAATGTTTTGAACTTTTGACTTTACTTCATTCCTGATGATGGTTTACAAAAGTTAACTTGCCCAAGTCATCTGGATTGCCAAAATTCTTTTTTCCCTAAAATGTGATGCAGAACTAGCATCATTTTCATCCAGATATGTCGATGTCATTGCACAATGCCATAATCTACTTGAAAATGATAATTCTGCATTTTTCAATCCCATGAGTGTTGGAATATTACACATAAGAAATAACAACGTACGTTGAAATATTGAATTATCTTATGCCCGGTACTAGAATAATTAATAATTTCTACAGTAGGAAATTCAATGAAAGGGACCCCGATAGAGTTTATTTCATGGACTCATCCCTCCTAGTGAAGTGTGTACGCCACAAATACAAAGTTGTACCTCACCATCTAACAATTTAAGAGTAACAAATACAAAGGTGTACATCGGCTATTCTATACTAAATTACTAATACACTCCATAAGCTTTGTTAATTTGGTACATTTTTAGCTATGCATTCATTCCATACTATTATATCGACTTGAAATAACTAGCTAGCTAGCTGGTCAAAATATGTTCTAATGTTCTATAATTGACCACACTAGGGCACTGCTATCTCTTACGTGTTAACCTCTTACTATAACACATCGGATTCCTGGGAAAGGAAATATATGCTCTCACCTACTGCAAGGAGCTCTCTGACACCGTAGAAACACAACTTGAATGAAATGTTCATATTTTGCTTTCTTATGATAGTGATTTTCACATTCTCGATCCATCGACACTAGTTGAGCCTACCTATATATACGTGTTCTGTGGCATTAAAGCTGTCGAATTTTTGTTTGTTTCTTATATTGGAGAAGTTCGAATTCATGTCATAGTTCTAGTCTATTGGGTTATTGTATGTCTCTTGTCAAGTGAGGTTGAATCAGATTTTAAATATATGCTACTAATAAAGTAGAAATTTTGTAGCAGGGTCGATAACATTTCACTACCATTGTCATCTGTCTATCTGTCTTGTCCGCTTTACAATTCACTACAATAAAATATGAGTGATATTCGCACTCCTCATTTTACAATCCACACTCCATATTTTTTTTTTTTAATATCTTTAAGTCATTTTCTTTTGTTGTGTAGATTGTAAAAATGTATTGTTGAGATACTAAAAAAAGAAACATAGAGTGTGTATTGTAAAATTAGGAGTGTGAATTTCACTTCTTTAATAAAATGGTACTCAATCCTACATCTTCTAATTTGAAAATAATCAAAATATATAACCGTTAACTACTTAAATATTGAGAATATGAATCTCATAAGAGAAAATGAGGACATTGTCTATGTATTTATAAGAATTTGGGTCATGAACTCCATCAATTGCCGATTAATTTTGGTTACGAAGCCGAGATTATATGTACGTATTTGGTATCAAGTAGACAACAAATCAGCCCTAAAAAGCTGCATAATGGTCTCCTCCAATATTTTATACTAACAAATTGATCAAATAGTAAAGAAAATTGTACGTGATTGAAGTTTTTCTAATTTCCATATTTAAGGAAAAGGAGGTGAGAAATAAGGACAAGAAAGTAGAAAAAGAAGTTTTTTATTTTTTGAGTGGTTCTAGTTAAATCTCCAAATTTGTTATTTGGACCTCCCATACGTAGTACACCACTACACCTCTAATTTGCTTTTTAGAATACTTGAAAAGCTAAGTAGACCTCCTTATTTTTACCAAAACGCCATTGAACATGAGATGCAACAATCTGTTATACTACTTTTTATTTCTATCTTCAACCACCAGAAGAAAAATGAATCAAAAGCTAAGTAGACCTCCTTATTTTTACCAAAACGCCATTGAACATGAGATACAACAATTTGTTATACTACTTTTATTTCTATCTTCAACCACCAGAAGAAAAATGAATCAAAATCACATGACATTACTCTCTTATGAGTAGGTCTCTCCTCTACCAAAATTAATCAGATGATTGGTTCTCGATCTTGATATGTTGTTGGAACCCCTGTGAATTTGCTAAAAGAAGGATTTCAAAAGTTTTGGGTTGGAAGATCGAATAATAACTATATCATAATATTCAATTAATTTAGTTTAAGAAAATTTCAAATTAGATTGTTTTGAATTTACCTTTATAATAAATGATGGCCATGTATAGAAATGATTATTTTTACTTAATTATTTTAAGTAAATTATAAAAATATAGGCAATATAAGGAAATATCGGGGAAAAAAAAATTAATTGAATGTTATATTTAGTAAGAAAAATATTTATTTATTTACTTACTTAATTTTCATTTTTCTCTCTTTGTCCTTACTTGTCTTTTCATATTTGTCAATTAATAACTGAAAAAAAATTAGAGATCCAAATATGAAATTTTGAGATCCAACTAGAACCATCCTTATTTTTTATGATTGCCATAGAAAAGGAAAAACAGCTGAGAAATGAGGACAAAAGGGCGGAAAGAGACGAGGAGGGACAGAATGGGTCTTTGATGGTACGTATAAACATTAATTGAAATTGAACCCTCTGCACGCAATTGCTCAACAAACGCGTCCTGTAACACTGCACAAACCAAACCCACACCAGACAGGCAGAAGGGCTGGACTAGCATCTTGTCTCTGGGCGCATATGCAGTCACTCTCAGCCTCAGCTTCAGCTTCAGGTTCAGGCTCAGGCAGAGACCCCCTTCCCCTCTCCCTCTGTCTCTCTCAGTGGTCTGGTCTGGTTTGCATGACCATGCCACCACCACAACTGGCCATCTCTCCTCCCTTCATTTTGTCTTCCCTCGCCCTCTCGCCGGCCCCACCCTCATCGTTTCCACCACTCGACTGACACCACGTTCGCTCTGACTAGCTAGGTATCGTCCCGTTAAAGAGAAGTGATCGATCCTACGTACACGTACAATAGGGCTCGCAATAGCGTTGGTTTGCACAGAGGGTGATGATGTGGGACGCTGCGTTTTACTGTTTTACCTATTATATATTATATATGCATGCATGAGTGATGAGGCTAGGCAGCTTCCATCACCTGGGGATATTCACTATTGCAATCCCTGTTCGATCGATCAATAGCTAGCTGAGCTAGTCAAACACTCAAACTCGATCTTAGGGTTATGATTTGATAGGTCTTTTTCTTGAAAAGATATGCTTTCGATCGATCGGTTATATATTCACTTGGATAAAAGAATGACAGTACTCGCAGTTTGAAACGTTCAGTATTTAGACGTGACATATTTACATATTCAATCTAAACGACAGAAGATCATTTGCGCTCCCTTGATCATAATTACGTACGTTATGAAATAATTTACAGATTTTTTTGTTAATCATTTTGCAGCCGTGATATATGAAAAATTCCTCGCAAAAGTAGAAGATTGAGATTGTGTGCTAAATGATATCATTTTTTTGAAGATAAATGTCATAATCGTTTACTTAAACTAATTCAATGTTCATTCGACAATGATTTGATGAGTATGAAAATCACAGTCCCTTTTAAATTCAAACACAACATAATTGACTGGGGATAACATATCGTTCATTAAATTCAAATTTTTCAATCCAATCTAATTAGTTGCATGCTTAATTATTTGATCCACTGTTGAAATTTGGAAGCTATAGAAACTTGTTGGAATGATATTTTCAAAATTATCATACATACACTTTGATCTAGTATATATCAAACATAATTGACATGAAAAGAAGAAAACTTGTTTTTACACCTTTGTTTATCACTGTAGTGATTCGATTTGATTTGATGATATTGTTTTCTCACTTCTAAAACCGAATTAGGTACTAATTTATCAAATATTAGTTCTTTTAATCAAATAAAAACCATATTCGTACTTTCTTTAGATTAATTAATCGTGTGATTAAGCTTGTATATTAGTATATGTGCTCGTACAACTACAATGTGAATGTGATTTGTGAGTAATAGTTTATGTGTGTGAATAGAGTCGCTCTCGCTTCCCATGGTTATATAGAAAATTGATGGGTTAGGTCACACTACTCACGAAACAAGTAAAGGCTTACCACCGTATCAAAACCAACACGTGGCGCACAGTTCATGCTTAAATTAGACCAGCCAGGTTATAGTGCCGGGGCCAGCCTGACGCTGACTTCTATAGACTCGTATACACCCTGATGCCGCTGATTAATTTGGTAGGAAGATGCCTAATTATTATATAGTTCGAGACAATCACGTATGTGTAATTAGAATCAGCGAGACGCCAACGCCTATATAAGCCTATATAAGGGATGGGAGGAAAGAAAAATTAGAAAAATGAACAAATTAAGATAAGATCTAATCGTACATACATCAATAAGATGTCTAACACGTTAATTGAAACTACTACTAATTAAATGAGAAAAGAGGGCTAGAGGGGACATGATTGACCGGTTGGGCAGTAGATAAGTGAAGCGACGTGATTAGCCGGTGGCTGGTGGACATGGCCTGACGGCTGAGGAGGCTCTAACCCATCAGTCCCTAGGGGGAAGCTTAAGGTTCCGTCACTTCAACAACGATCGACAGTGAACACGTGTATAGTGGGGGGTCGTGGTACGGAAGGTTGTGACCGGCAATAGCCGGTGGTGCTACAGCCCATACCACACCACCTGATTGATGAGCCCGTCTGTATTTGTCTCGTCTGGGAGCTCGTGCGTCGCTGATGCAAGGAAGGTTGAAGAAGAGGGGCAGTAATGAGCAATCGAGAAAGGGGAAAAACGGTTTGACTGTTTTGCCCTTCCGCTCCGGTCTGAGTGTTTTCAAAGAGACAACTGTCAATCACGAAGGCGAGAGGGGGAGTGGCAATTGGTAAAATTGGACGATGAGTTAACGCGCATGGTATCCGGACGTACTGTTTTGGCCGGGGATGGGGCAAGGTTTAAGTTTCTCCGAAACTGCCGAAATTTCCGTCGAAATTTCCGTAAATTTGAAGTACCGAAACGAAATTCATATGCTATATCATTTCCGTCAGGAGTTTTCCGAAATTTACCGAAATTTTCCGTACATTTCCACGAAATTCTAAATTTTCCGAAATATCTACACACACAAATATATTTAAATATTCAAACCGAAATTTTGTCCGAAATTTCTCTGAAATTTCTGTTAAATTCGTATTTCACAGTTTTCGACTTTTCGCTGACAAAATATGAAATTTTGATTTTTTTTTTTTTTCAATCCTCCTTCATAACACGAAACTCTCTTTCTATCATGTGTATCATCCACCATATAATTATTAATTAAGAAGGTATGTTGAAGGCTTTACTGTTCTTTTTAGTTTTTACTAGTATTTTCTTAGTGCGTGCCTTTTTGACCACCATGACCATAATGATGTCTTTTAACTTTTTCGTAGGCTTGGAGTTCAGTTTTCTCACAACAAAGTTTGAATTTTTCTAATTATTAGTGAAAAAGGCGTGATAGCCAAGCCTCCCACTGGTTCCAGCCATAAAAAAAAAAAAAAGTAAATCATTGTGAATTATACAGAACATTATAATTACATATGAATTATAGATAGTGTTTAGCAACTTACTACAGTTTTAGTTAATTACTCGTCGTCTTGTCCATATTAAATATCACAATTCTATTATTTATGTATAATTTTTTAGAGTTTACATTGTAAATAGGTTTATTATAGGTTAGTTTAGTCTATGTAAAAGTTTCATTCAAAAATATCATTTTATACATGCAATTAATGTGATTTCTTTATTTTTAACCGAAATTTCACCGAAATCGAAACTTTCTCCGAAATTTCTTTTTAATTTGAAGTACCGAAATCGAAACCGAAACCGAAATTTGAAACCTTGGGATGGGGGATAACTATTGCCACTGGCCACCAAGGTCCACTCTCCAATTACGTAAATGCCCTTTTAACTACCATCAAGTTTCTGTAACAAAGGTACGTAAAATAGATTAGACTTTTTTAAATAAGTGTTCGGTGAACATCTAGTAAATACTTTTATAGAAGAAGCATGAAAAGATTGAGCACACTTAACGAATTACGAATGATTAGTTTCAAAAATATATATATGAGAACGCTGATGAGTTTTTTATTTTTATTTTTATTTTTAATGTAACATTGATGAGCTTTTATCAGCAAAGAGATCTCTATGACCTTGCTATTTCTACCTTTCGAATGACTTAGAAACCGCTCTTCTACGGATAGTAAGAGTTTATAGTACTAACGTTTTGTGGTGTATAATTGTTAGTATATATATGCCAATTTGAAATTTATTTACCGAATTTCAAAAAAAAATTGCTATACATTACGCAGCGCAATTGTTAGTATAGTTTAATATACTGAATGCCTTTTTTTTTTTTTAGAAACTTTATATATACACAGCAGCTCTAATATCTTTTGAGTAACAATCTGTTATAACATGTTACTCTTACATTCAGGACTCATCTTAGCAATTCATCAAGGATTAATTATGAGCTATCAAAATTAAATTGAAAAGGATCGTTAGCTTATCTAGTTGCCATAATTTAAATAAATTCTTTGTTAATTACAAAATTGATTTCCCTCATTAATGGCCCCAAAATATTAAAAAAAATTGCCCAAACACATTGTCATCTAGGATTCCTTAACTAAAACAATTTCATCTTTGACTTTCCAATCATCATATCCCAAATAATCAAATAAAAAAATAACACTATCAAATTTACCATAACCAAAAAAATTACCATAACACAAACGAGGACATTTACGTCATTACCCCTCTTGCATTGACAGCCAAGGCAGTGAAAGCGTCCAAACAAGGGCACCATCGGGCATTAAACGCAGAGGACAGTACAGGGACAAAGAGGAAACTCAGAAAGGGCACTAAATGGGTTGCCCAGAATAACATGTCCTTATAAAGGGACAGTAATGACAATCCCATAGAAATATTTCCAAAAAAAAAAAATATTCACATCCAACGGTCACCCCGACCCCTTCCGAATTTCAACGGCTCGCGATTCGACGCATATAAACAATTTGACGTCGTCGCCATGGTAAAACCTCTCCCTCTCCCTCTCCCTCATCATTTCTGGTTTTTCATTTTTAACATTTTTTTTCCCTTTGGAAATAATAAAATCTTTTCGTTTTTCTCTCTGCTTCTGTTGGGATCCTGAAACTCGAAGATCGGATCGAGCGCTCTCCCAGCTCTCGAACCCTGAATCGTCGAGGTCTCCGTCATTCTCTTTCGCCTCCCAAACGTCGCCGTTTTCGCTCCCGTCGCCTCCTCAGCCCTCGTGTTTTTGTTTTTGGTGTTGCAGGTCTTGTTTCATGGAGTTTGAGGGCTCGGTTGAGAGAGAGAGAAAGCGGAGGGGTCGACTCTGATCAACAAGAGCAGCTGAATAACCACAAGGTCAGGATATTGATCATGCTCTTGTCTTTGTTTATGTGTTTTTTTTTTTTTCGGGCTTTTCGTAAGTCTTGAAATCTGAAAAACTCAAATCTTCCTTGTGCGGTTATTCACGCGGCGATTGTGAGTGCCTGCTGTGGATTTTTCCGAATCGGTTTCGGAGATTGGTTTTCGTTTTACTCGGATCTAGAAAGATCCGTGCCCAAAGATATTTTTTGTTTTTGTTTCTGGGTGCATTTTTCGTGAGGATGAAGTTACCACAGTGAGCTTGTTCTTGACTCTTTTTTGATGTCTTAGTTTGTATTCCTGGAAATTGACAGAAATTAGCTCCCGTTTCATTGTTTTCCGTTCCACTGTCCCTCTCTCTAGCTCTATCTTTCTCTTTTCACAGTGTAAAGGAAGCCATTGTTGTATCCTTGGCCGTATCCGCAATCTTTTCATCCGTCAGATTCAGAGATTCTCAACGATTCGCTTAACTTCGTTTTCAGAAAATCGATAACTTTTATTTTGTTTATAATTTTTGTGCTCCCCTTTTGCTTTGGCTCGAAGGTACTGTTTTGTTATAGGTATCAGGTCGGTTTTCTTTTAATACCATTAGATTAACAGAAGCTCTTAATGGCAACGCCTTGTTTTCTCTAAAACCCATGAGAAAATATTCAATGAAGCTTCCCTGAATCCGCTATGCATCTGCCTCTCTGATTTCTCCCTCATTTCAATGCTTCTTTTAATTAATAAAAAAAAGAAAAAAATTTATTTCTCTCTCTCTCTCTCTAGCTAGCTCTCTAAGTTTCTTTGTCCTTGGTGGAGAGTCCATTTGTCTCTCTTGCATTTGTATCAAATTTATCAGCATTGACTTGGATTGGTTTTAATCGATTTTTATATATATGGGGGTCTCTCTGCTGCAGTTGATTGATTAGGTTAAAAAAAAAAAAGAGTAAACAAAAAAATGTCGTCGTCAAATTCTCCGTGCGCAGCCTGCAAATTTCTCAGGCGCAAGTGCACCCAGGAGTGCGTGTTTGCGCCGTACTTCCCGCCGGACCAGCCGCAGAAATTTGCCAACGTTCACAAGGTGTTTGGGGCCAGCAATGTTGCCAAGATTCTAAACGAGCTGAGCGCCACGCAGCGCGAGGACGCGGTGAACTCGCTGGCCTACGAGGCCGAGGCTCGTCTCCGCGACCCCGTCTATGGCTGCGTGGGGCTCATTTCTATTCTTCAGCAGAGATTGAAGCAAGTCCAGCTCGATCTATACAATGCCAGAAAGGAGCTGGCTACTTACATGGGCCCGCAGGCCATGCTCTCGATTCTTCAGCCGACATCTTACATGCCGCAGCAGATTCAGGGTGGCGGGAATGCCTCCTCTTCCTCCGTGGTTGTGCCATACAACATGTCGCCGATGATGGGCATTCCGACCGGAGCAGCCTCCGGCAGCGGTGGGCAGTTAATGGTGAGAGAACAACAGCAACAGCAGCAGATTTTCGAGGCTCAGCAATTGCTGGCAGCGAGGGAGCAGCAGGAGATGTTGAGAAGCTTTGAGCAGAACAAACAGGGAGCATTGCAAAGTCAAGAACCGCCGCATCATCTGAGGTTTAACAGTGGGTTCGACTCGGTCACTGGGACTGGGTTGACTCAGATGAGTCCTTCTTCAGCAGCTAATAATGCTAACATCTCACCTGCTTTGGCTCTGGGCTTTGATCTTAACCCTTATCAGATTCAGCCACAACAGCAACAACAAGAACCTCACCACCACCACCATCTCCAGCTTCAGGCTTTGCTTCAATCCCAACAACAACCGCAGCAGCAGCAGCAGCAGCAATCGCAGCAACAACAACCACCGCAGCTGCTGCCGCAGAAGGTCGAAGGCGAGGATGGCAGAAGTAGGAGTGTGGGCCCATCTTGTTAGATGTTTTACTTCCAGCTCCATTTTTGCCCTTCCCCGCTTTTTCATTAAACAAAGCTTCATTCTGGGTAAGCTTTCTTTTTCCTTCTGCTTCCCTATTTTCCTATTAATTCCGCACATTTATTAATGCTGTAAATCTGGGGTTTGTTTTATCAAGAAGGAGGCAAAATGGTGAGGGCCAAAACCTACTCTTTATTGCATAGAGCAGAGGGGGAGGTCTGGTTTGGTTAAAGAGAATTATTGTCTTTTCACAGAGTATGGGATGTCCCCCCCCCCTCCCCCACTAGCTTCTTCATCATTAACATAGCATCTGAGGGTTTCATTTGCACAGTTTGGTGATATCCCTTTCTCCTCTTGATGAATATTTGCTTTGCCATAATGTTTATTGTCAGAAAAAATAAATACCAGTGATGTGATGCTTTGGTTTGTTGAGATAATAGGACACATTTATGGGGATGGAAAGGACGGAGGGTCCAATTCAATTGTGGAAAATAGAAAAACATGTCCTTATTGAGTTTGACTCATACTACCAGCTACATCATTATTGGACTAAATGAGGGTAGATGGAGGGGTTTTTAAGGCAATCGGATATCATGATGATCTCTACTGTATACACTGACATTGTTCTTACTCGGTTTTGTAAAAGACAAGACTGCCCTTGTTTCACATAACAGTTGGAACTTCCTGCTTTGTGCTTTTTTGTTGACTTTGGCTTTGCTACTTTTGTTTCTCAAACACCTATGGAGAAAACAGTCATGTATTGCTCTTAGTTATACTGTAGGGTTTTACCAAGTTTTTGAAGGGAGTGTGAGGTTTTCTTTGTGTTTTAGTTTGATATAACTCTTTTCATTGACAAAGCTTGCATTTAAAGTTTATGATATGATAATGTGTTTATCCGTGTACGTATACATTTTTTTTTTGACTATCAAAGTATAATGTCTTTTTCTTGATAATGATATAAAGTCGGGCAATAATGTTTTCTTGATTATCTTAAATTTTGCATTGATCGAGAATATGATGTGATCATATGAGTAGGGCATTGCTACTTAAAGTAAATGAATCGTATCAAACGGCTACTAATCTATGAGTTCCTTTTTTTATATTTTCTTGTGCAGTTTATATCTTCGCCCCCTGCATACGACTGGAGAGAGTAAGAGAGACTTATAGAGGAGATTTGGAGAGGTTCAAATCTGAGGGTCCGATATCTGCATCAATTTTGAGTTTCTAAAGAGAATTAACTTGTGATTGGAGAAACACATTTCGTAGTTTAGGATCGATCTGCATTGATCTTCGAGTACAGTCTTAAATTATCTTCTGGACTGGTAGTATTCATAACTTAATCATCCTTTTTTGCAAACATGTAAATCTGAACTAGCTACTTCTCATGCTTCTTTTAATCGTCTCTAGTATATTCCTTAATCAGTATCATTAGTTTACTATTACTATTATGACCATCATTAATGTTACTGTTATTGTTTGTTTGATACCATTGAGGCATTGAGATCTCTACCTAAATAGAACTTGACTTTATAATACACATGTGACTGGATTTGCCTTCTGGTCATTTTTTTCGTATATATGGTTTCTTCTCTCTCCGATCTTCATGAAGAAAAAGGTTATGTCAAATTGACTAAAAACCAAAGAGAGATCTATCATATGGGGATTAGTGTAGGGTAGCTTTTTAAGATTTGATTACGTCCTTAACAACTTTATTTGGATTTAATAATAGTTTCTGATTCAATTACAAATCACAAAGCTGCTTTCACCACTTTTTGGACTTGCTAATATTCAAAGTGTAGTGGTACTCTGTAGTAGTAGTACCTATTTGCTATTTTTGGTTTGGGGGGGTGGGGGCGGTTATTTGTCTTCCAGAACGAGGATGAAGACATTGACCTTTAGATAATTTGCGGCATGAAAGTGCATCCAATGCAATTTTTTTTTTTTTTTAATTTAAACTTGTCAATTTGTCATGTGCTATTGACATAGTTTAATTTCCGTAAGTTAATGAAAAGATTATCTTATTATTTTTTATTTTTTTTGAATGAAGGTTGGTGTGATCATCTTCTAGTCTTGATTAATAAAATCGTAGAATATTGGGGGGGGGGGGACATTGAGCCTAAATTTCTAATTATAATAAATATCTAGAGAATATTTTGAAAGAGTGCTCTACAAAATACATATATTCTAACAAGCACCAATTAGCAAACAGTGCTCTACTGGCTATGCCATTTGTTTTGCTACGATGACACATACCAGAAAAATAACTCGATTACAGCGAAACATAATTACCAAAACCACAATTTTCCTACTATGTTGTCGCAAAAAATAAATTCAACGACACTCAATTTCATCATACTACTAGGAGGTTGCAACCATTTTAACGAGCTCATGACCTATAAATAAGAAATTAGAAAAACCAGAGCCAATATATGTGTATATAATTAATCTAAAATATCATCTGAAAGCTGAGTTAGAAAGAGATCTTAATTAAAATTTTAAATTTTAAAAGTTAGACTCCAACAAATTCAGTTTTCTTCCATTACTAAATATTATTATGATAGCAAATGTTTCTATTCCTTAGCATAACCTAAATATTGGTTTTGTGTATGAAGAAACCAGTTTTTCTTCCAACAAGAGGACAAGGATGTAAACCAGATGTTTTATAATACCCAGTAGGTACATGGACTCAATGTGCTGGTTTTTGTAATTATTTTTAATTGCTTTCATTATAATTTGGATTAATGAAATTCCTTTCATTCCATTTAGTCGGCTTAAACGAGTTAAAAAAAAACAATTGGTCATATGTTTATATTAGGCACATCTAAACCTAACCCATTTAATAAAAGAAAATGATTAAAGAAGAAATGGCAAGGATCGATGAGTTCTCCATCTATTGTGTTTTTATTTGACGAATTATAATGTTGACATGTTGAACAATGGTTTGGCATGGTGTGATGAGTGATCGATGAGGTGGGATGACGGGTCTTTAAAAACGTCGATTGTAGGCTTTATACATCGAAAAGAGATTAAGGTAAAATAAATTTGAGCTTCTCATTTGATGACAATATTATAGTAAATCTATCATTAAATTAATATTCAATGAATAAGTTGGAAAAATTCACTAATATATAATATATACAATAAAGTGTGGATACTTCGGTATCGATCATCAGGGTCTTTTTTCTATACACATTACACTCGAGTTTCCATACGTGCATTATATGAACTATTGCAAAACAAACTATCAACTATTGAAAAACAAACTATCAACTATTGCAAAACAAATTAGCTAGTTTTAATCTAAAAAATAGAGATGTTGATATTTCGCATAACTGCCTATCCCTTTTGTGTCCTAAGTGATCCATCAGTTGGGTAGAAAGTAGCAAGGAGCCTTGTTTTGTAGTTTGTTTCCATGTTCTTTATTTGGTCAATGAAAAAAAATGATCAACTAAACTTCAATAGATATCTCGTAAGTAGCCATAATAAAGGCACGAGCATTTTCATTATTTCTCTAAAAGAGTGAAAAATTTATTTCTCTAAAAGAGTGAAAAATAATTTAAATTGCGGTGAAGGTGGATCGAACACCTGACCTTCAGATCTTCAGTCTGACGCTCTCCCAACTGAGCTATCCCCGCTGTTGGTTTAATAGGCTGTTTAATATGACCGTAAGGTGGTCACCCACACTGAACCTGAACCCATATTCCTAACCAAGGCCATTAACATTACATAACCCGGTAATTGTTAGTGGGCCTAATACTACCTAGGTGGAATCGATACGTACATTTCGTAATTACAAGTTAATCACATAGCCTTAATCATACGTAAAACCCTTAAACCTGCACTTCTAATTCGATTAAGAGAATGCGATTATTACCACTAAAATGCGATTATTTTGTTGTGAAACTCGTTGGATGGTGTACTTCATTAATGGTGATACCTACGATTCTTATTCCTATGTACATTGTAAACTACTAAGCTCTCTGATTCACATCCTTTGTGCATGACACAGTGATATGAAATTGATTTACATCTGTACCAAAAAAAAAAAGAAATTGATTTACATCGGTAATTTGAATGGTTTTTTCTTTAGAATCTACTTTAATTTGCATGACAAGAAATATGGTTCCCATGTCGTGAAGACATGCAATTATTACTTTTTTATGTGATTAAAGCACTTAACTCTCTTGAATCTCGAACTGAATAATAACAAAAACAAATTATGTGAATGTATATTATAAGATGTATCAAATTTGAAAGAGTAACATGTAATTGTTGAATATTCTAGACCATGTGACTTTTGGGTTCTCCCATAGAGATAGTTATTGTCTCTACACATTCCTATGCAAGTTTCTTGAAGGATTCAATGATGGAAGATTCATGAAGGAGTATTCATTGAGAATTGAATGGAGCATTAATGACATCTAGAGGGTTCCTCCTTAGCCTATATAAGGAGAGGTCATTTGCTCATTCTAATCATCCAATCCAATCTCATCTTCATCCAAATAGAGAGTGAAGAGTGTCCGCTCTAAGTTGAGAGTGTTGTAGTTGTTAAGTAGCAAAACAAGTGTGAGAGAGAGTTTCCTTCAAGTAGTGTTCTTGAAGTTGTGTATCTCTTGTACCCATCTTATCATAGTGGAAGTTCTTGTTGTTGCTGCCCCGTGGACGTAGGCACCTTGCCGAACCACGTTATATCTGGTGTTCTCTTTCCATTACTCTTTTATTTTCTTTGCATATTATCCTATTATGGTTGGAGTTATTATTTATATTCTATTAATTTTCCCAACAGTAATTAACTATTGATAAAGTTAGAGATACATTTCAATTTAAGATATTGGAGTGTAACTAATATGTATAACTAGTATAACTTACAGCATATATATTATTATTTTTTAGGAAATTTAGATTTTCTTGTAATGGTTCCAGCTTACTTTCTTTTAATTAGCATTGTCATTCCATGGTATTCATTATAGAGATAAATTGTTGCAGCTATGGTTTTTGTGTTATTTTCATTCTGATTAGAATCTTGCAGATAGCTATTTGATTTTTTGTGATGGATGGATCTAGTTGATTATATCAACATGTCAGTTTGTCTTTAGTTGTAAACAGATCAGGTTATGATCCATACCATTATAAATCCATGCTTGTGATTTTGATAGTCAAAATCCTTCAGATATACACATCATGTGTGAATTTTATTCTATTTTGGAGTGATATATTTTTGTAAGCACACTCTAATTTCCCTAAGCTTTATTCTAGCAGTTGTAACTCGACAAAGTTTGAACTAAGTTTTTGGATTCTATGCAATTTCATGTGCACACTTTAGTGATTACTTCATTGTTCTAATTGTCTGCAGTTGAGTGATTAATGTAGTCCAAGTGGTAGAATGTATGATTAGACTTACATTATTCACATTATGATTTCAACAATTGCATATGGTTACTTATGAATAAAGTGATCGAGATTGCATTAAAGATTTCATCTTTGATATTATAAGGATTTTATATCTGTGATTCTTGTCGGATTGGGAAACTTAGTTTACTTTTATGATAAGTGATTACATTGATACAAAATATAGAGTACCTAATTGCTTTAGTATTAGGATTGCTATTATGGGATGAATCCTAGTAATCAACCTCAATCTGTATAAGTTCTTCTCCCTGTATCCTCTTAACATGAGTATTAAGGAATCTCGGCCCCATTGTAAGTATTCTCGGACATAGAGATTTGCAGAAGACCAGACCTGTAAAATGGCGTTGAATGCTTTTACTACTCTAGCTATGCATCTTGATTCCTTTTGCAATAATCTGTTTTCAAGCATGCTGTAACGCCCTGATTTGCACCTCCTCAAATCGGTCAAGTTACAGTGTCGCGAACCATTAGGAGCATAAGCTAAAAATAGTTCAGCCACACTCCTAAAGACATGCAAGGCATTTGAATAAGATTTGACATAAAATTACTTTTCAATGGAAGGTAAAATCGAGCTAGAAGCGTGATTATGAATGAGGTGAAATTGAGAAGACTTTTGGTGCAATAACTTGTTACGTCGAATACCAAAATAAATTCCATTTCTAAAACCAAGTTTCATGGAGTTCCAAATCATTGGTCCAAGTAATATTAATTGAGAGCAAACAAATAACATATTTCAAGAAGATTGGAAAGAGATACGCTAATCAAGTTTAGTAGAATACCAAAGGAACTTAGTATGCAATTTTTGAACCAATAAATTCATAACAAACACATAACTGGCAGAAAATAATTGAAGAAGATGTTCTGATAAATTGTTACAAACTTACTACAAAACAAAGAATTATGAAATAGGTATAATCATGAGATAGATAATAGGATTTGGAATCCACAACCCCAAAACCTGTTAACGGGAACAACTTTTCGACAACACACAAATTCAAAATTGAGAGAAAGCATGCCACACCCATCGCCAATCCTAGCTATCCCGTCTTCGTGCACAGTACAATCACACAACTATTGTAGGGGTGAGCAATCATCCTCGCTGGCCCAATATGGCTCAACCCTAGCTAGGTTTGAAAACAATTGTAATATATAAACATAGGTGCCGACGAGTAAGTAAAAACTACATATATAGATAAAATTCACATTGAAAACATTTTCTGTAAACTCAAATATTCAGATATCTGATTAACCAACCTGATGATAGATCATAAAGCCAACTACACCTTACCATGAAAACTATCGTTTAAACCGGCAAGGCGTAGCGAGAGTGTCCACTTATGCCGTATCACTTAGAAGCAGTGTCACACCTCAAAGGATGTCAGGCACTCTACCGTCCATACGGCCCCTTCGAAGGTTTAGGGGATCGAAGTCCAAGGAAGTCACTATGCTCCTCTCACTCTCAGGTCACCCGCATAATCTCAAATAAGAATTATCATAGAAAACCAATTTTCAACTATAAAACAATATAGAAAACCACTAACTAGGGCGAGTCCCCCTACCTGGAGTACAAAGCTAAGCGATGTTGGGTGAATAATCAATGCAACGCCATCATCCACTGATCTCCTTTGAGTTATAGGAGGCCCTACTCCCGAAATAAGCAAGTGTCACTAACTATATGGAAGTGAAAGATGACAAAACTGGATTATTTTAGAACTGGACAATCTGATGGTTTAGACATAGTAAACATTGACCAATCAAGCTAAAAATTTCCAGAAATAAGGTTCAAGGTGTACTGAATACATCCCAAAAAGAATCAAGTAAAAAGGATGAAAGTTGAAACAGTTATGCTAAAAACATTTCAGCTGGTCAGAAATTGAACGAAACTGAATTGGTTTCCAGATTCTATATGTGGCTGAAAATAACAAGTTTTGGATATTAATTAGCTTTAGTAAAAACATCACTGAGGTGACGTGAAGGCTTCACAGTACTTGCAAATCATTTAACTAGAGACAAAAACATACTGAAAACACAATCGATTTTGATGTGTTCAGAAAGAGAAAATGGAGTCTCTTTCAAGTTGAAATTCACAAGAACAGGCTTTGATATGCAAGGAATTCAATCCAAAAAGAATTCTGCCAGAGTTAATTTAAAACTCAAGGAGTTTGATCAAGTGAACACAATCCTGAAATACAAGTTGAGCAATACGAGAGCATGTTGTATGAATATAGATACAAAACCAGAAATCAACCAATCATATCATTAACCACATTAAAAACAAAGTTGAGAGAAAAATAAGACACTCACCACTGAATCAAACGTATGGGTGAGTTCCCTCATGAAATTCGACAGGAAAAGATGGAGACAAGACGAATTTGGCCAAGCCCAGTCATATATCAAGGAATGCCACTTCCGATTTAAACATGCAAGGTAAAATAAGAGGACCTCATTGAGTAGGATACTCAATAAAGTATATTGAGTTCTAAAATTGGTAGGAAGAGAAGGAAATATAAACTGAATGATATTACCTCATAATAGAATTATTTCCAAAGGAATTTGAGGAATCCTGATAAGGAAAGAAGATAAAGAAAAGCTGAAACTCGAAATCTGCTGCTTTCTGAGCAACCTCTACTTAGATCGATGTACAGACTTCATTACAGATCTGATCGCACTGAATTTTTGATATGTTATAGATGAGATGATGATGAACAACTTAGATGAAGAACGTTTTTTTATCATAGGCTTCGATTTAGGTGCATTAAGGCATGCAAATTGACTGACGTAAACAGGGCTAAGAGAAGCTTCAGGAGGAAAAGAAAGGGGAGATTTTGTTTTCTGGCAGAATTTGTTTGAGGATTGGGCTTAATAAGGTTAGTATCGATGGAGTTCTCTAAAAAGAGGTTAATGATATGGGATGATAATAATAAACTTAAGAAAATAATATGTTAGGAATATAAATTGTAGAAAAGAGATAATTATTTAAAAGTAATATAGAAGTTGAACAAATTTTGCAAATAATAATTTTGCAAGAATTGTCATAAGAGATATGTTGAAGATTAGGAAACAACTAAAAACTTATCTGTCAAAACTCAAAAGAGACGCTTGAAATTTCTGGGTCTCACACATGCTTATTGTATTAGTGTTCTTAATGATCATGATTATGCTCAAGCATTTATGTAATGAGTTGCATAGACTAATGGCCCCTTTTTGGTGGGGAGGAGATGACACTGAGAGAAAGATTCATTGGATCTCTTGGGAGATGCTTTGTAGTCCTAAAAATGAAGGAGGTTTGGGTTTTCGGAACATGCATCATTTTAATTTGGCGCTCTTAGCCAAACAAGGTTGGCGTCTAGGTCAAAATACGAATTCCATTATTGCTAGGCTCTTAAAAGCAAAGTATTTCCCTAATTGCACTTTTATGGAGGCTGAGGTTAAGGGAGGTGACTCCTATATTTGGAGAAGTATTATTTCGGGAAGAGAAGTGTTAAAAAAAGGGTTGAGATTTCAGGTAGGTGATAGGAGTCGTATCTCTATTTGGAAGGACTCATGGGTGCCATTTCCCCATTCTTTCAAACCTTTCTCGCCCATGATGGAAGGGATGAAGGACTTTGTCGTTGCAGATTTAATTGATGGGGAGAATGGGGAATGGTTACTAGACTTGATGGATGAGTTGTACACTGAAGGGGAGGTTGACACTATTGTATCAATTCCTTTAAGTCTACTGACAGGACCCGACCCAAGTTTCACCCCGAAACCCGGATACGAGCCTGTGGGGCCTACTTTAGGTGAAATCTGACCGAAAAATTGGCAGAACCTCCCCTAAAATAGGCTACCCAAAATTTCACAAAACCTGGACATGAATAATAATAAGCTCCTACTCACATGCACAATCCAATATTTACATTCCTCGTGCATAGGTTACATTCAGGAAGTACGAATTCCACATTAACTTCAATACGATAACAGATTTTCAAACATTAACATTCCCCAAATTCAAAAAGGTTATCAGAGTAGTTCTACATAACTAAGCCGATATTATATAAGGTAGGTTAAGTATTAACCTATAGTAAAAAACGGAAGCGCTGATTTCTATGCCTCGAGTCCTGGACGCGATCTCAGCCAATCTGAAATCTGGGCATTTGAAAACGAAGGGTCCAGGGGAAAACATTTAAAATCCGTTAGAGTGAGTGGACAAAACTGAAATAAGTTATGAAACAATTAATTGAATGCTTTCCCATTTCTCTTGTTAACAAAACCGACATGCAGCGAGATTCCGCAATATTTCCAACTCAATCCTTTTCAAGAAATCTCATTTGATGATTAGAAAGGACTGCTATCTAATCATCTCATGCCATCTGGGAGAGACTGCCACCCAGATGAGGCATCGGAAGGGACTGCCAATCGGAATAGGAGGTGGTGGGTAGAAGGGACTGCCAACTAGCCACAGGTAGTTAGAAGGGACATCCAACTAACTACCTCATGTCATCTAGAAGGGACTGCCAACCAGGTGACGCATCAGAGAGGACTGCCAACTGAGATGTAATCTGGAAGGGACTGCCAACCAGACTATTATTACCTAGAAGGGACTGCCAACTAGGTAATATACGCATGCGCTGGAAATAGCCTCCTAGCTAATTCATTTCTTCACATTCATTTCTTTCCATGGACCATATTTACTCAAATAGTATTCCATTTAAAAATTTAATACCATGCTGCATGCATTATTTAAATAAAAATAAAAGTCCACTCACAGGTGAGTCTCGCAGCTGAACCTGCTGTCTGCCCGTATCCTCCTCACTCGAGGGCTCAGTAGTAATTGACAGGATATAGTTAACCTCAAAAGGAATTAATCTAAGAAACAGAGCTTAATCCTTCGGAAATTAATACTCATTACACATAATTCTTCTAACGACCAAATTCTCCAATTAGAATTCAATTCTCTAATTCAGAATTTTCTTAATGATTTCCACGTCCTCAATGAAACTTTAACCTTCACAAGGATCGATTCGGTAACTAGTCAATTTAATTTCAATTCCTTAACCAAAATTAACCACCAAATAAAAATAATTCACTTTCCGAAATATCCAAATTCTTTCTAAATTTTTCCTTTTCAATCTACAATCTCCTCTCTAATTTCCCAACAAAATAATTCAATAATAGTCTTTTACCAAGAGATTTAACCCAAACATTTATAAATCATAATCATCAAACAACCATATTCAACAACAAATTCCCAATAAATCTCAAAACAACAACCTCAAGTTTGAAATATAACTCAAATACTAAATTTATGGGTATTGGAGGGGCTGACAGAGCCTCCTCACCACCACCACCAGCGGTGTGTGGCTTCACGCACCATCCCATCAATCTCCCAAATCCGGCCAAAATATCATGCTCAAACTAATCTCTACCACTAACCCAACCATTTCTATACTTGCAACAACCAACAATTCCCAACGATTTGGCCGGAAAATCCAAAACAAAAACCAAGAATTCGTTAGTTACTGTTCATGCCACTGTTCACCTTCTCAACACCTTCAATTCTTCCTCTATCGGTCAAGAGAAGCTGCAAAAGGTTAGGGATGAAGGTTAGCATCGTCCCAGCCACCAAACCCCAAAGAAATCCGGCCTAAAACCGCCGGAAAACCGGAGATCGAAGCAAACTCCGATTTTCCTTTTTCTGAAAATCCCTCACCGATTTTCCTCAAATCCAAGCTACCCAATTCAGAAATCTTACCTTGGATGCAAAAGGAGGAAGAGAGGATCCTCTAATGGCCGGTGGTGCGGCCGGCGGCGGTGATTTCACAGGAAATGGGTTCCGAGTTCGCAGAGAAGAAAAAGAGAAGGAAGAAGGAAGGGGGGGCTGGAATCGGGTTCTCCCGATTTCACTCTCTCTCTCTTCTTTTTACCCACTTTCCTTTAAAATAATAACCATAATTAGTAAATTTCCATTTTGGTCATAACTTTTCCGTGGAAACTCCGATTTAAACAAACTACATGTCCACGAACTCGATTTTCCATAAACTACGACATTCTCAAAGAAATTCCTTAACTCAACGGACAAAGAAAAGTCAACTCCTCGGTCAATAACGGTAAAAATGTAACTAATAAAGATTTTAAGGTACGGGGCATTACATCTACGTAGGGTAGAAGATAGATTAATATGGCATTTTGATCGGAAGGGTATTTATAACGTCAAGAGTGGTTATTATGTGTTTAATAATGTGGCAACCCGGAGACCGGATTACCACAGCGCCGCCTTCCCAAGGAACCCTACACTCGCAACACTTGAAGTAAGTGTTTTGGGCCTAGAATTCCTCAAAGAGACAAGGCCTTTAGGTTGGAAAACAAGATATCTATAAGCCCGAAATTCTTAGGCTCGTATAGTGGGCTTGGCTCGTAACCACAAGATTACGAACTACGCGAGGAAGAGGAAAGGAAGGTGGTGTTATGTTGAGTTTTAGAACCTATGTCAATTTTTAGTTCTTAGCCCAAGTTTGCATTAAGTTCATTGAATGTAATTTACGTGAGTCTTCTAGGTCTAACCCACTAAGACCTAAACTCAAATGGAGGTTCTAACTCTAGGGTTCCACTTTGGTGGTAAGCAATCACACGCATCATCAACCATACATAACATTACAAAAATTTTACGAGATAGAACAAGCCAAATAAAATAAACTTGAAACAAAACAAATTTTGGTCTCCAAGGATTATCCTCATTACCCAAGCTTCGACAACAACAGCCTGCAAAACAAACTAAAGTAGGGGTTAGGCTCCTACATCCAGTCATTGCCCATGCCCGCCCCCATATCTAAGTTTAAAAATATGATTAATCGTTTTGAGAAAAAGTAATAGATAAAAACCGGTTTGAGATTCCACGTGATCGTCACCACGTAATTACAATCCCACGGCAATTGATCATCTTTCATACTTCCATCACAACCGTCCATCTAGCCAATCACTTTCTGGAATTTAATAATCACAAGGCTAGGACGGGGGGGGGGGGGGGGGGGGGGGTATTCAATAACAAGGGCATGGTGCACATTGCCCACCACCGGTGGCTCAAGAAGGAACAGAAATTAATAATCACAAGGCTAGAGACCGGGGGGGGGGGGGGGGGGGGTATTCAATAACAAGGGCATGGTGCACATTGCCCACCACCGGTGGCTCAAGAAGGAACAGACCTCTCCTTACATCCTCATCAATTGCCAACACATCAATCCAATCCACACAAACCATTTCAAGTTGTAAAAATAGATAATCTTCAAAACATGCAAGAGGCCTCGTATAAAACAAAGTATATGCAAGAAAAGTATAGATAGAGTTAAAGGCATCCCCTACCTGGAACTCGAGCTTTCTCTTGCAGCACTTGGCCTCAATGCAACCTTGTAGCAACCACCAACTTCACAAGATTCCACCACAGTATCGAGCCTAGATCAATAAGCGACGTTAATAACGATAAACTAGGCTAGCTATTCACTCTCAATACTCTCCGAAGAAAATATTTTCCTTAACCTAATTACTAACTAATAACTAGACCATTTGGGTTCCAATAAGGAGTTTGTTGTTAGGAAGAGAGGGTAAGAACAGTTTTTAAAAGACAAGTTGCTGAAAACTGAAAACAGAGTTTTAAAGGAGTTGTCAAGGGTCACGGAATTGTTCAAAATACTTGAGGTAAATTCTTGAGAAATTTTGAAAGAAGGATGGCTTGACAACCAACTCGGTAGATTGAAATGGTTATTGCATTTCAACTGAAACCAAACAAAGAGTAAAGGTTTTAAAGGCTAAAGTAAAACAAGGTGCAGATTCTTTCTAGAAATACCAGCTTCTGTACACATTTTTCAAAAATTCATAACTAATTCGAGAAAAATTATTTTGAGGTAATTCAAAATCCAGAATGTTCATCTATATGTCTACTATATTTCCTAGAAGTAACTGATCTCAAATTTAGAGCGGTTTAGCACCAGTTTTGGAATAAATGCAACTGGGTCAGAATGTACCGAAAAGTGAAAAACTGCAGAAAGTTGCTCTTTTGCTCAAAGTTCTTTTGGTACCCAATATGGCCAGTCGAAGCTAACCCAACACACTTAAGAGGTATGTCTAATGCTCCTAATGATCTATAGCTCAGGTTACTTTCTAATACTATATGTAGCTCGATGACATAATGCATTGAAACATGATATTTGGATAGCTACAAACAACAAATAACCTTTGAACCATATACGATTCTAATACTCAAGGTGTAGCCATGACCTAGCAGAATCCCTAGACATTAGAATGGATGAGAAATAAAAGTTGAACAAATAAATAAAAGAAAACTCAAAAATTAAAAATGTGGCAAGACTAAATAAGAATTGGGCCTTACCAAACTTGTATGTAGATAGAGAAATGGCAAGGTAAATTTGGTCGGAATTTTATTTGAGTTTGAAAAATATAAGGAATAAATAAATTATGCTTTTGAAAGTCAGTGAGATGGTTGACGAGTAAGCGACGGGTAAGGCGAGTAGGAATTCAACCAACGGGTAAGGAATAAGGTAAAATGAGAAATCGTAAACGCACGCACAAGTATATTTCAAAATTATGCAAAGATGTCATTATGAGCTACAAGGACCATATTGGATCAAGGGAGATGTTCGGGTCAAAGGTCGACTAACTTATTGGGCTAGGTTCACTAGCATACCCGTCTGTTGGGTGTCCAGAGTAAATTTTGGACTCTAACCTTATGCTATTCTGGGCCCAAGCCCAAACTATTTCCAAAAGTCTTTGGCCAAACAAAGGTCATGAAAAATTATCCCATCAAAAAGTGATGTTTGAAATTTCATGGGGTCTACAAATAAAGCTCAAACTGCACTGGAGAAAGCTTCAACGTCAATGGCAGTGGAGGGCGGAGCTTCGCGTCGTTACTGGAAAATGGTGTGGAGTGCTAATGCTCCCCCTAAGGTGAGGGTCTTTATGTGGAAGCTGCTGAACGGGGTCATACCCACAAAGTGTGCGTTGGCAAAGAAGAGGGTTCCTATTGCTGATATGCGTTGCATGTTTTGCATGGGTGACGTTGAAACAGGTACGCATCTATTTAAAAATTGCCCAGCTTTGACTTGTTTTTGGCTATTTGGACCACTTAAGTTGAAAGTTGTGGAGCACCCAACAACTTGCCTAGAAGGGTGGACGCTGGACATGTTGGATGTATTGACCATTGATCAAAGAGATTTCTTCTTTGTGGGCTTGTGGGCTATATGGGCAGAAAGAAATAGATTGGTTTGGAATAATGGTGGTTTTAAGCCTATGCGTTTAATTGAATGGACAGTCCACTTTCTGGAGGATTATCAGAAATATCACCCTAAGGTAGTGAGAAAGAAGAAGAGGCCATTAACCAAATGGCAATGTCCACCTAGTGGCAGACATAAAATTAATGTTGATGGGGCTTTTAAAGCGGAAAATAGGTGTGGAGGCATTGGGGTAGTGGTCAGAAACGATGCTGGTAAGGGTATTGCTGCTTTAGCTAGACCTTTTGTAACGTCCCGAACCTGAATTTACTGGGTTACTAGTCATTTGGACGGTAAACAACTTTTACTTTCACTGTTACTATCGTTTCAGTATTTTTAGTGGCCCTAAAAGTTGACTTTTTGATCGGGTCAAAATTTGAGGAAACTTTCTTCATGAAAGTTGTAGAGGACGTTAAACCGAGCGCGTGCACATGTGGTACATAAAAATTAGAGTTCGTATGCAAAAGTTATGGCTAAAATATCAAAATGACTGTTTATAGTAATGTATCTATAAATAGCCGAGTTACTGTGGTAAGTTTCCATTTTTTCAGAAACTTACCGAGCTCTCTCTCTTCTTTCTTCCTCTCTGACCTCTTCACCTTTTTCCGGCCATAACTTCTTCATCCGACGACGGATTTTGACGCATAAGCTATCATTGGAAAGCTCTCTTTCTTTTCTTCATTTCTGGGTTAGGTTGGTAGCTTAATTTGAACTGTGGAAGGTGCAGCAACGAGAAGAAGAGGACGGTCACTGTAGCAGTTTTGAGTCAACGCCAATATTTCCCGATTCCGGCCACCTCCGGCGATAAACCTTAATCCATTGGAAGGGCCTTGAGACGCAGATGATGCTCCTTGAACCTCTTACAGTGATTTGAAGCGAGAAGGAAGAATCGAAGGTTTGAAATTCTGGGTTACTATTCACAAATCGGGTTCAAACTTCTCCTTAATTGTTGAGGTACTTCTACTCATTTTCTGACTTTGACACAATTGAGAAAGTTATTGGGTTTGTTGAGTAGGTGCTGCTGCCAAAATTTGATGGCTATTGGAGATGGTGGCAGCGGCGTGTAGGGCAGTTTTCTGGCTTTGATTTGTAGCCTATTAAATCCTATATTTGATATAGAGCTCGTAAATGTGAATTTGGTTAAAATTGAAGAAAAGTTGTGTTGATTATGAACTTTTCAGAATTTAGAATTCCATTATCGATTTAAGAGAATCCGACCGTCGGATATCTCTTGGTTCTGCCTCGGAACCTTTAAATTATTGAATTGGTAATAGTGGTAAAATTTGCATTGAATCCGAGAAGAAGTGGATAGGTGATTTATGAGGATATGATGTGGGAATCGTATTTAATTTCCGAATTGTTATTCACGAATTATAATTGTGTACATGACAACGTACCGAGCTACTGCTCGACGAAGGAAACCGTTTGTGTGGTCACCTAAACAGTACTGTGAGTGGACATTTGTTTTTAAATTAATTATGCATGCAGTATAATTATTCCAATTAAGATTTAATTTATGATTTGAATTATTGAGTTTTATGATTTTATGAGCTTGATTTCTTGAGGTTTATTTATGATCTATGAATTATGGGATTATTAGTGGATTTCCTTCCCGAGGGCTTTCAATTGATTTGCGAGCTATTTATTTATGAGTTATTGAGTTAATAAGTGATTTTCGGGAAGCGATTGATTAAGAAATTATTATGAGAATTATTGATTTCGAATATCGATTTATATGATGATATAAGTACGAATGATTTAGCAAATATTTGAGCATGATGGAATTATCGAGATTTCTTGAGTTTTGAGCTCCGAATTTATCAGCTTTGAAGTTATATTGTGAGATTTCTTTCCGAAAGCATTTATTGATTTATCGAGTATTTGATTTATGCTTTCGAGGATTTATTGAGATATTTAGCTTTGAGTAAATGTGGTTTCATGGAAAGAAATGGATTTAAAGAAAGGAGTTGGCAAGGAGGCTATTTTCGGCGCATGCGTACATTACCTAGTAAGCAGTCCCTTATAGGTAATAGTCTGGTCGGCAGTCCCTTCCAGACTACATCCTGGTCGGCAGTCCTTTCCAAGTGACATGAGGTAGTTGGTCGGCAGTCCCTTCTAACTACTTGTGGTTAGGCGGCAGTCCCTTCTAACCCCCACCTCCTAAATCCAGTCGGTAGTCCCTTTCGATGCATCATCGGGGTGGCAGTCCCCTCCAGATGGCATGAGATGACTAGACAGCAGTCCTCTCTAGTCATCAAACGAGGTTTCTTAAAAAAAGATATTTAAAAAAAAAAAAGGATTGAGTTGGAAATGTTGTGAAATCTCGCTGTATGTCAATTTTGAGACATGATTTGAGATATGAGTAAGTTAACGAGATGTTTGAAGTATCATTATGTATGTGAGGGATTTGAGACTTTAAAGAGATTTCGAGATGTTTTATTTTACGTGATTGAGATTTGAGTAAAGATGATGATTAAGAATATTTTCAAGATTTTTACTGCATGCTTGGGTTTTAAGAGAAAAATTTGGGAAAGCACTAAATCTTATAATTGTTTTCATTCGAGATTAGTTATTTTTCGTCCCCTCACTCTAATGGTTTTTAAATGCTTTTCCCCTGGGCCCTTCGGTTTCAAATGCCCAGTTTGCAGGCCAGATTAGCTTGAGGTTGAGCGTACATGGGGTTGAGGCATAGCTGTCATAGCTTCCGCATTATAAAAAGTATTGGTCCTTTATCTTGCATTCTATCCTCTTGTACACCCTGTGTATTATATTGCTTTGATAACCCATGAGATTAATATTCTTAAGTATCAGAATTTTTTTGTGAAATGTGAGATGTTGTGATTTAGAGGAGGTTCCGCCAAATTTTTGGTAGAATTTCTTCTAACATGAGCCCCGCAGGGCCAATTCGGATTTCAAAGTGAAATCCGGGGAGAGTCCTGTCACCTTTTCTACATGCTCACTCAGTCCTAAATATGGAAGCTGAGGCGTGTAGAGCTGGTTTTCTCCTTGGTATACATCAAGGGTGGTCTGAAATTGACATTGAAAGCGACTATGCCATTCTGATTACTGCTCTCAATAGTGTGGAGAAAATTTCTCGGAGGTGAGTCGGGTTTTGGATGATTGCAAAGATTATTTTAATGTTTTTCAGTCAGTTAGAACTCGACATATTTACCATGAAGCAAATGGTGCAGCTGATAGGCTAGTGCACCTTGCTAGTTTATTTTCTATTGATGATGTATGGTTAGATGAGACTCCTGCTATTATTCAGGATGTTCTCTACAAAAATTATTGTAATAGTAATTTTGTAGCTCGAGGTTCAGGTTTTATGTCCCCCCCCCCCCCCCCCGATGCAAAATTTTAATTCAATAAATTGAACCGGGCGTGTCCAAACCCCTTTCAAATATAAGATAACTGATGGTAAACACAACTAATTTCTCACAACAAAATTCAGTTAAGTAACCGAAACAAAACGAACAGAAAGTGGGTATTGATTGAATTGAAAGAAATTGCAAGCTTCCACTCTATGTAGTTTCTGAGGATTAAAATGAGTTCACAATTGTCACGAATGTTGTCTGTGATGAGATTGGTTTACAAGTGTCAGAATGAAACCTGGATGCATAAAAATTTCGATTATGATCATTTTATTTTTGCTTTTATCACTGTGTCCTCTTAAATTTTTGATAGGACCAGCTCCGGAGTTCACCCTAAAATCCAAAACAGCCTGGTGGGGATCACTTTAGGTAAAATTCTATCAAGATTTTGGTAAAACTTCCCCTGAAATGGACTACCCAAACCTGCAAGAACAAACTAAACACTTCTAACAAAACAATTCCAACCTTAAAATTCTAGAGGCTATTTGCTCCCCGTAATAAAAACCACACTCCAACTAAAATAAATATGGGTCACAGCTCTTAAATCTCAATAATTTGATCATTAAGTTACAATACGAACTAAAAATGACAATTATAATATTCAAATCAAAATTGGAAATATAATCATCACGGCCATAGATCATCCCATCTCTCCTGGTGCTACAACATCATCGGCCACCAGTCCATCCCTTCTCTTCATGTGCCACAACAACAACATTGGCCACCAATCCATCCCCTATCTCCTGTTGCCACAACAGCAATATCAGCCACCAGTTCATCCCCTCTCTCCCGGTGCCTTAACATCAACAATGGCCCACCAGTACATCCCCTCTATTCTGGTGCCACATGCACCACCAGTCTATCCCCTCTCTCCTGATGTCTTCAATCACATAATAAATCCAATCCAAATAATACCAAATTCACAACCATAAAATATCACCATCAACAATCGTAACATCCATAAATCACAACTACAATTTAATCCAAGCATTTACCCTAAATCACATCCAAACTCATATATGAGACATTCATCTGAAATCCTAAACCACACACACGAAATAAGTTCCAAACTATTCGTCAAGAACAGTAAATTAAATGAGAACAAGACCAAAGAAGTCGTAAATCATGATTGACACTTAAATCCGAAACTCTCATCGAAGAATAAAATAATATTAATTAAATTCAAATTCAAACAAAACCATTATTTAATAATTCGTCAAAAATCTGAAAAATCAGAACTCTCATTGGAATCGGCTCAAATTTTAATAGTTTTAACAATTTAATAATTCAAATAACCTAGAGAAAAATCACGACTATTCCAACGGTTGGATCATCACAACTCGAAACTCGAAATCTCATGAATTTTTGAATGAAACTCAAACTATTCAAATTCTAGAACAAATTACATTTTCCAGATCCATACAGGGAGCTCACATTAGAAGACTCAAAACAGAAAGCCAAAACAAGCAGCACGTGCCACCGATCCTGACCCCAAATTGGGTCACAAAACTATGCCAAACGAATCTTCACAACCACCCCAACCATTCCTAAAACTAAAACAAAGTCCAATTCGCAGCAAATCGGCTGGAAATTACCTCCAAAGATTTTGGGGCCGAAATCTTTAAATCCTCGACTTGCTCTCCTCTGATCGATTTGAGCTATACCTTTTGGAGGGTTCGCTAAGCGCTTGATGCTCTCCAAAAGCTAGTAGGTTTCGTCGCCTGAGGTGGTCGGAGATAGAAATTCTGATAGGGTCAAGAATACCGGCCGGCTAAGATGGTTTTGACTCGAAACTCCTTTCCAGCTGCAAAACGAGACGGGTAAAGGACAAAGGTTAGGTCGTCGTGGAAGGCCAGTAACTAGAGCCAAAGCTTCCCATGCTTGAGGAGATAGATAACCCTGCTGTACCTGGAACTGCTAGAACTCCAACACAAATCCCTGCCTCACTGCGGCAAACGGCTCTTGTACCAAAAATCCGATGCATGCATTAGTAGAAAATAAGAGTTCTATGTGTTTGATATGCTTCAATAATATTATTCATCTCCAAAATAGGAGGTATATAAAGACATACAAGAGTAATCCAAATAGGAAAACATCTCCTACAATTGTACAGAAAACATAATCTACATCTACAAGGAAAGTAAATATTTACAGAATATTCTACACTCCCCCTCAAGTTGGTGCAAAGATGTCAATCATGCCCAACTTATCAATCGAGTTGTCAAACACTTTCCTTGACACTCCTTTCATAAGAACATCTGCTAATTGATCTTCTGTATACACAAAAGGGAAACGAATGATCTTCCTGTCTAGGTTTTCCTTAATGAAATGACGATCCACTTCCACATGCTTAGTCTGGTCATGCTGCACAGGATTATGAGCTATTTCAATAGCAGACTTACTATCACAATGCAAATCCATAGGCTTCTTGAGCTTAAAACCCAAATCTTTCAACACATTACGAATCCACAACATCTCACAGACTCCATGTGCCATACCTCGAAACTCAGCTTCAGCACTTGACCTAGCAACAACCTTCTGTTTCTTGTTGCACCAGGTCACAAGGTTTCCTCCAACAAAAGTAAAATATCCAGAAGTGGACCGTCTGTCCGTCTTATCACCAGCCCAGTCTGCATCTGTGTATCCCACAACCTCCAAATCATCCTTTTTTTTCAAACAAAAAACCCCTTCCAGGTGCCATTTTAAGATATCTCAAAATACGATACACTGCATCCATGTGCTTTTCACTAGGACAATGCATAAACTGACTAACCACACTCATAGCATAAGCAATATCAGGCCTAGTATGAGAAACATAAATAAGCCTCCCTACTAGACGTTGGTACCTTCCTTTATTAGTTGGAACCTGATCCGGATAGATGGCAAGGTTGTGGTTCATCTCGATCAGTGTCTCAATAGGGTTGCAGTCAAGCATTCCGGTCTCAGCTAACAAGTCAAGTACATACTTTCGTTGGGACAAAGAAATCCCCTTCTTAGACCTTGCAACTTCAATTCCAAGAAAGTACTTCAATTGCCCAAGGTCCTTCATCTCGAATTCCTTAGAAAGATACTTTTGTAGAGCCTCCATCTCTTTAAGATCATCCCCTGTGACAATCATATCATCGACATATACTATCAGAGCGGTAATCTTACCCTGTCTACGCTTGATGAACAAGGTATGATCCGAGTTGCTTTGTCTATATCCGAACATCCTCATAGACTTGGAGAATCTTCCAAACCAAGCTCTAAGAGACTGCTTTAAACCATACAGAGACTTCTTCACTTACTTACAACCTTACCAGTATTGCAAGGCATATTTTGACCCCTGCGGCAATGTCCATATACACTTCTTCCTCTAAGTTTCCATTGAGGAAAGCATTCTTCACATCAAACTGATGTAGAGGCCAATCTTTAGTTGCTGCAAGTGAAATCAAGATTCGAACAGTATTGATCTTTGCTACAGGGGCAATTGTCTCCTCATAATCGATTCCATAGCACTGAGTGTATCCTTTGGCAACTAGTCTGGCTTTGTACCTGGCAATGCTCCCATTAGGTTTAAGTTTTAGTGTGAACACCCACCGACATCCAACAGTCTTCTTTCCAGCAGGCATAGTCACAACATCCCAAGTCAAGTTTTTTTGCAAAGCCTCTAGTTCTTCATTCATTGCTTGAGTCCACTTAGGATCAGCCAAAACATCCTGTACACTACTAGGAATAGATACAGTGGATAATTGATCAACAACAAGTGCAAGTGACCCAGACAACCTATGGTTAGACATGTAATTAGCTATAGGATACTTAGCCTTGGTTTTGATGTCTGGTTCATATTGTTTCTTAAGAATACCCTTGGTAACCCTCTGTGATTTCCTAGGCTCAATATTATCTATCCCAGATGATTCATTCGAAATTAAAGGTACCTGAGGAGGAACATTCGCAGCAGATTCTTCAGTTGACGATGTAGAGGGGGAAAACAACTCTGATAGAAGAGGACACATTGAAGTGTCATTGTCACCCTCATGGGACGTGGCAATTTTCTGGCGCGTAGTGATTTCACTTTGAGAATCACAGAAAACATGGTGTCGGCTGGTAGCATTTTTGTTGTTCTCGCAGGTGATAGGCCCCACGGCAGCAGCTTTTTCCATCCCATTGGAGGAGGTCTTCACAGCAGCACTATTCTCTCTCCCATTGGGGGGCCCCACGACATCATCACATTGTGTTCTATTTCCAGTTTCTGTTTCGGCATCATCATATGTTCTATTTCCAGTTTCTGTTTCGGCAGTGGAGGAACCCACGACAACCTTTTCCATCTCATGAGAGGACCCCACGGCAGCACCATGACGTCGGCTTCCACTTCCATCTTCCTGTCTGTCTTCTTCGCGTCTGTCTTCACAGAAGGAGGACCCCATGGGTCCACCATGATGTCGGCCATTCTCAAGGTTTATTTCGTTTTCACCAATCAGTCCACCGTTCTCTGTTTCGTTTCTTACGACCCCAGCTTTTTTTTCAACTGGTGTTGGAGAAGAACTTCCAACCCCAAACCTTGATTCTAATTCTTCTAACTCTTCAAATGCAAATAAATCTCGAGGATTTCCTTCATAACTTCTCTCCCCCTGAAGGGAAGACTCCGAATCTTTACCTGAATAATAAGGCTCGGATTCACGAAACACAACATCAAGAGAGACATGTATAGTGCCAGTAAGTGGATCATAACAGCGATAACCCTTTTTGAACTCAGCATAACCAACAAATATACACTTACGGGCACGGGGGTCAAGCTTGCTGCGTTGAGGCTTGGGAATATGAACATAAGCTCTGCATCCAAACACTCGGGGCTCCAAATTAGGCATGGAATGGATAGTCAGAAGTGTATGAAGCTTCTGATGAGGATTCTGAAACTCAATCACCCGTGAAGGAGTACGGTTGATAAGATATGCTGCTGATTTCACTGCTTCTCCCCAATATGAGCGAGGTACATTCATGCCAAACAAGGAAGCACGAACAACTTCCATCAACTGCCTATTCTTCCGTTCTGCTAAACCATTCTGTTGAGGAGTATAAGTAGGGCTGGGCACGGTCCCAGACCGGTACTGCTTTTACAGGGACCGGGACCGGGACCGGCAGAGGAATTTCGGGCCAGGCTTCGACTTGCTGAAAACAGGAACCGGCGTAAACCCTAACCGAGACTAAACGGTTCGGTTTGTCTGGGTTTTCGGTTCTATATCGCCGATTTCTTCATCCCGAAAGACGACGCTGATTCGAAAATTTCTCGTTACAAAACTAATACATAATCCTTGTTTTACAACAATACAAAACTCAATACATATAGATCAACCCAAAAACTATAGAACATCACAGATCTATCAATCTCGAAAAAGTCAAAAATAGAAGCAGAAGAGGTATGGTGATCAGAGACCACATCACAGAACACAGATCGATACCACCTTGTAGGTCATCGAAGATTCGAAGAAGTTCAAAATCTGGATCACACTTACTGCCTAGACATTGATGCGAAACGCTATCAGATACATGCATGTCCCGATTTCTTCGAATTCTAGCTCCGGGTGTCGAAAATTCTGGTGCCTCTTCAATAGAGAACTTAACAGACAGTTCATATATCCTTCCCCTTTGGTAGAGAAGAACAAAGAAGAAAGAAAAAAGAAGATGCATACAGAAGAAAGAAAACAAAGAAGAAAGAAGACGCAGAGAGAAGAAATAAGAGAAAGAAGAAAGAAGAAAGGAAAAAGAAGACGCAGACAGAGGAAAGAAGAGAGAGAAGAGAGAGAAGATAAGGTAGAAGACTGATGGGAGAAGAAAGAAGAGAAGATAAGTACAAAAGTTTTATAAAAATATGTTAAAATTAGTAATATTCGGGCCCAGGACGTGTGGTCATGTCTATACTAATAGTATAGACTTCAAATATTAACCTATAAATGGAGGACACATACACATGTTCGGGTTTTCCGGTCCACAAAGTCATCGAAATTCAAGGACCGGGACCGGATCGGCACTCTGAGGACTAGGGTCGAACTGGACCAAAATCAGTCATTTTCAGTGTAAAACCCGGACCGGACAGGCCGGTTCGTTACAGTTTTTCGGTCTTTCGGTCATTTGTGCCCACCCCTAAGTATAGGAATTGGAGGTTTGATGACGAATTCCATGTGATCGGCAAAACTCAATCATAGGGCCATTCACAAACTCTCCACCATTGTCAGACTGAAACACTTTGATGGATTGTTGATACTGAGTTGCTACTATTTTGTGAAATTCGGTAAACATCCCAAATACATCACTCTTATTCTTCAGTAATGACACCCATGTCATGCGAGTGCAATCATCAATAAACGTTACAAAATACCGAGCTCCAGAAAGAGAAGGAATTTTCGCAGGACCCCAGACATCAGAGAGAATTTTCATAAAAGGAACAGGACTTTTATGAAGACTTGGTGAATATGAAATACAGTGGCTCTTGGCTAGTTCACAGATGTCACAATGGAAATCCGAATCACTGACAACTGAAAACAACTGAGGTTGCAGCTTCTTAAGATAGCTAAAAGATAGATGACCTAAACGGCGATGCCATAACCATACAGCTTCCTTTGCATCCTCTACCCCGTTGATCTGATTAGCTCGTCCCAAAAGATGCTTATGTTTCGCTCTTGTCTCTGTCAGGTCCAGGTAATATAATTTCCCCCTTCTAACACCATAACCAAGAATCCGCTGAGTCAGAATGTCCTGAAACACACAGAAAGACGGATAAAAGGTGACAATACATGCAAGAGCTTAAATAATTTGACCAACAGACAGGAGATTATAAGCTAGGGATGGAACAACTAAGACAGATTCAAGGGTTAAGGTATCAGATAAAGCAATAGAACCTTCTCCGGTGACCGGAGTTGGAGTACCATCAACAGTGGAGATAACATTTTGAGGGGAATGTCTAAGGTTCTTCACAAGGCTAGGGTCATTGGTCATATGGTCAGATGCACCTGTATCAATTATCCATGTACTATTAAAAGTAACCTTACCATTCACACCTTACTGCACTATATTAGCAGAGACATTGTCTAGGTGCATTTCCTCTGCAGTAGCCATGACAGCTTTTTCAAGGTTCTTTCGCGGTTTCTTGGTGAAATCCCACCAATCAGGGTAGCCAATTATTTCATAACACCGTTGCTTGCTATGACCCAAATATCCACAGAGCGGACACTTTGTATTTGCATATGGATTTGTTTTACCCGAAGGACGGCGTGGTGGAGGAGTTGAGAAGCCTGAGGATGGATCCATTGAGAAGAAAGCAAGGGCCTGACGTGACCAAACAATTGGTGCAGCAAGACCTTTTTTTTTTTTTTTCTCCGATGAGGTGCAGGAAGAATTCGACGCAGGTCTGTTTCTTTTCCTGCAGGTTGCTTGTAGGTTTGACTAAATCAAAAACGGTGTGCGGCAAGGTGGGTACGGCAGCTTGTAAATTAAACAAAAGAGATGTGCAGCAAGGTGGGGTACGGCAGCTTGTAAATAAACAAAAAGAGGTGTGCAGCAATTTAATGCGTTGATGCCTTGATGGTGACCTTCAAGACTTCTTTCGATTCGAACTTCAAGGTTTTTGTGTTGCTTTTCGGGTTTCAGAATACAGTGCAAGTTCAAATGGATTGATCTGGCTCTGATACGAAGTAGAAAATAAGAGTTCATTTACACTGTGAACATTGGAGCTTCATCTACGCCTGCATGCTTAGGTTGGATTGCATCTGTGCACATTGCAAGCCAACTTGCAGTAATAAGACTCGATTCGCCAGCTTGCATTACTTTTTACCACGATGGGATGGGGTGGGGTCGAGAAAAGAGGAATGGGCTCGGCTTTCCTTTCAGCTTAAATGTGACTTTCCTTTCAGCTTAAATGTGATTGCTTTTGCAAAATGAGAGCACTCTTTTGATCGGATTCACAGTAGAAGTCCAATTTTTATCGCTTAAAGGTAGTCATTGTTCACTTTCCTCTTTCCAAGATTCTTGATGCAGATTACTTCCTTTGCCATAAAAGTTATATCAATGATTGGTGCCTAGCTTGTTCGTCTGGCCCCGAATTAGTGCCTTTCAATGTCACAATTTGGCCATGGAAGACTGTTACAGTTATCTTTGATGATGGATAGCTGTACTGGACAACTTTGATTCATGAATGAAATTTCGTTCTTGTGATATGAAAGATAGTCAATTTTAGAGCTCGAGTAGAATCCCAACCTACCTAGTAGAGCAGGTAAATCTTTGTTCCCTATCTGCGATTGATTTTGCTTCGTTGCTAGATCTTTATTGCATTCTAATTTATTTATTATTATTATTATTATTTTTTTTTTATAGTGAAGGAATAAGCCAAAGTCCCTAAAATCAATGCTATCGGATACCAATTTTGAAGTATCATACTATTGACACTTCTTTTTTGGGTTTTTGGGCCTTGATCTGAATGACCTATATGAATTAGACCAATACGGGTACCACTCCAGCATATGTTGGGTTCTTTTACTTCTCTTAAAATCATTTACAGTGTAAATGAATATTGAAATGATGTCATAACTTGGAAGTTGTGATATTTGCTTTGCTTTAGTAAAAGTTACTGATTTTGGTGTTCCTGTTAAGTTTTAGCGATTATGTCACTATCATTTGCACTGGATTTAATCGGAGGACAAGTATTTGAGCTGTTGTCTGAAAGTGTTACGCGAGCAGTGGACAGGAAAGCTGCGTTTGGAGACCTTCTCCAAGATATGAAATACACACTGAAGTCCTTAAGAAGACAGGCCGTGGTGATTCAACAGATACAAGAGTATAATCTGGAACTGAGTCTCCCAAATGATGAAATGATTGCTCTTGTAACACAAATGACAGTTGGAAGACAACTTATTGATAGGTTGTCAGGCATTAGATTTCGTTTGTGCAACTTCTGCTGCATAAATGATTTGGCCGACCAACTTAAAGAATTGAATAGTTCTCTTGAAAGTCTGTTTGACAACCTGCAGTTGGAGCAAGTAAGGGATGCTAAGGAGACCTTGAAATTGTCAAGGCAAAACCGCGATGATCTTGAGAAAATGAAGGTCATGTTGGAGAAGATACTGCAGATGATTGAAGATCCTGAAGTGAAGGGTCTACTGAAGAAATTAGTGGAGCAGAATGCAGACGGATCAATGAAGAACTCGACCTCAACCTCAACCTTGGGCTCAGGAAGTTGCACAGAAAATGAAGGGAATTGCGTAACAAAAGGTAAAGTTCTTGGAAATATTTTCTACTCCCTATGAGTACGTACTCTTGTATTGCTGGGTAATTGAGTCCTTAATTTAGTGTTTTCCTTGGGGCCAAGTGACAGCAATGTTGCTGGATTCCAATCAAGAGTCTAACTTTCTCCCAGCTACATGTTTAGATTGAAACATAGACATTTGTTCTGATTTTGTATAGTGCTGCAATTATTGCAGTGCCATCATCAAAATCACTGGTAGAAGCAGCATTTCGGGTACTACTTAATGCCGTTATAGAAGTGAAGGAGAGCACTATGATGTTTAGACCTCTCCTCCGACGTCTCAAATCTACTCTAGACTATTTACTGCCATTTATTGAAGATATGGTACAATGTAACAAGGCATTAGATCTTCCAAAAGAGGAACTAGAAAATATGAGAATACAGATGGAGAATGGTGTAATGCTTGGCAAGTGCTTACATGTTCGTCGGTGGACAAGGAACAAAAAGTATATATACACCAACCAACTTTTTGAACTGGATGAATATCTTCAAGGGCAGTTAAGTATACTGCTAGTTCAGATAGCAAGGGATGTGAGGGAGACCTCGGTGTTGATAAGGAATATTAAGGAGGTGGTCGGGAGAAATAAAAGGAATGGTATGGCAGAAAATCAACTTGAATATAAAGGTTGTTGTAATGTATCTGAACCTCCACTCCCTACTGTTGTATTCGTAACAAACATGCAAGGAACAAGGGATGTGATGATGGAGACGTTGGTTTCTGTAAAGAATATCGAGGAGGGGGTCAAAGGAATGGAAGGGAGAAGTACGGTAGATGAAGTATCTGAAACTTTATCGCCTACTGTTGGAATTGAAGTACTCAACATGCAGGGAACAAAGGATGTGATCAAGGAGACACAGGCTTCAACAGAGAATACAAATGCAGAGGTCAATCTAATTGAAGGGAGAGCTGAGGTACAATAAAGTGTCAAAATTGTTGTTTTTCTTTCACATAAGATAAGTGATTAAGCTACTAATAACAGCTTTAGTCTTTAGTCCATGTTTATGCATTCCAGTCTTGCTCTACTATTATATCAAAGAACTTATAAATTAGAAATTATTTAAAGCTAAAATATTTTCTCCTAATAATTTAACAGAGCGGATTATGAGCAGGGTAATTTTCATTTAAGTTTTTCTCAATTCAAAACTTTACTCTCAAGAAAAGAAAAAAATAGTTAAAATGTGTTTTATATTTCAGTTTTAGCATATGTTGTTACATTGTTGAGTTATGAACACCTAGTCTATTACCAGAAAAATATGCATAGTTTTAGACTTTTGGTCTGCATCCTTATCATGCTTTTGTTTTCACATAAACAGATGTTACAGGAATGTCTTTGGGTATCTATAACATATTTCAATATGTAGTCTAATTATTGCAATGTGTTATAAAAGTGTATGGTGTACCTCTTTAATTTGAGAGTATACATGTGTATTGGATGGTATTTTTTTCCAGACCCAGCTTGGCTCCATTGCATCTTCAGAGGGACAACAGCTGACAGAGGGAATCAGTGAAGTACATGGAAGAGGTCACTGTGAACTGGAAAATTCAGTATCTCAAGAGACCTTTTCTCCATGCCTTCCTAGTTCCATCCCTCTAGAGTTAAATGCATTGAAGAGGGAAAATGTATTTCCTGAGAGACCTGGCCAGCCTGACTGCCTTGATAAGGAGTACAAAATCAACTCTACAGTGAAAGAGCCTGTTTCCTTTAAGGTATAATATTACCAGTAGTCTCTGATTTTGCTTAGCATGGTGTTTGACTTTGAGTTTAATTCCATTTTGTAGCTACTGATATCAATATCTAATTGGCTTAAACCTGATGAAATTGTGAATTGACTAGTTTGTAATTGATGTATGAAATTTGAAATTCAGATGTTTACAAATTGGCTTTATACATCTTTCTCATGGTTGAAGGCATGAAGCTACATGTACAGTTAATAGTTGTTTTTTGAGAGAAAAGTTTATGGTGCTCCTAAGCTTTCAGTAGCTGATGTAAAACTTGAGAATTGAGAAGGCACACCATAGCTTATACTGATTTTCCTTCGAGAAGACACAATATGAACTAAGGGTCATCATGGCCGGGCTTAGGGCTTAGGGTCGAGCCTAGTCAAAGTCAACAAATTTTTGGGCTGGGGCTTAAATATGCTAACCCTTACTTGCTTGAAAGGCCCGAGCCGCTAGGGCTGAAAGGGCCAGGTCGGCCCGGCCTTCCGAATAGGGCCTAAAATGGTCTTATTTTGTATCACAAAAAGAAATACATTTTTTTTTTCTCAAAATGTGGCCCAATGATTATATAGGTAATACAAGACTCATTGTTTTTTGTTGATCATATTTAATACACACACACACACACATACATATATATTGAAATTAACTTATAACATTTATAAATATTAGTTAAGGTGGTTATACTCAATTGACTATCTCTCTAAATCTCCTAAAATTAATCATTAACGAAACAAAAATTAAAGAAAATAAAGTTTAGGAAATCAATTACAAAGAAAGAAATAAGTTGTATGTTATAGAAAAAAGAGAAACATATTTAAAAAATAAAAATAAATAAAAATTTATTATGGCTTAATTATGCGGGCTTAAAGGGTCGGGTCGGGCTTGACCGTAACGAGCTCAAACCTGGCCCAGACTTCATTTGCATGGCTCATACCCTACCCTATTTCAAAAAGAGTCGGGCCGACCTGCCCTAATGCAAGAGCCAGGCGGGCTTGGGGCGGGTTTAGGGCCGAATGATGACCCCCTAAGTTATGAACCTAATGCTTTTTCTGTTTGTGTGGTAGAAAAAAAATTTATAGGTTGAGATGTATTTAGTTGACAACTATAATTGGAGCTAATTTTTGGATAATGACAAACAATGAGGATACCTTGTAAATGTTATTGAATGTCAAACTTGGGATTGTTGTGTGTCAAACTTTGAGCGCATTGATTCAAATCATCAAATGTCTATTCATGTGTTGAATTATCACAGCTCTATAATGTCTCAGGTTGATCATTCAGTGTACATTGAACTATGGAAGTCGGTTGATAGAATTTCAAAGATATTTCCCGACATAGAAGCAGCAAGAACTCGAAGCGCAACGGGAATACAGGCTCTATGCATGTTGAATCGTGCAATTGAGAAAGCCAAGCAACTTGTTCAGTATTGCAGCGAGTCTAGCAAACTCGACCCGGTTAGTAACCTCGGATGATTAATTATGACAAAGTAGATGATATGAAAGATTTTTTGCTTTATTTGTCAACATGATAGTTACTATTCATATATATGTAATGAAAAGATGATATAGATAAAGTTTTTGTTGGAACAGCAGGTTTGATTGCTCTAAGCTGCCTTGCCATGTTAAACTAAACGATTTTTGGCCATCCTGCAGCCTGAATAAACACACGGGCATCTAAGATGATTAGCTGCATCTTTTCCTTTTCTAGGCAACCCATACAATTGTTTCTTCATTAGGTAGTCATCATATATGATCCTTAATAAGCTATCTCTTTAAAAATCTCTTTTTACGAACATACTCCAATGCCATGATTAATTGTTTTACTGAAATGTTTAATCAGGCAGTTTTTTTTCCTGTCATATGCTGGGTGCATTCTGTTCAATATGAGCTCTATCGCTCCTTGTCATCCTATGGTTGATATTTCCCTCAAATCACTTGCAGGCATTTACTGTGATAGTCTCAAGATGTCAAAAATCAAGGAACATGTTGGAGCAAAGTTTGTGTCAGCTTCAGAGTTCGGTTTCAGGGATTTTGGTGGCAGAGGTTTGTCAATTCTATACTAAAAAATCTAGATGCCCTTTTGATATTTCTGTTGGAAAATTTGGTTGATGGATGCTACATGTACACCAGATTTTGATTCTCTTACTATATCACACAAAATAATATATTAATAACAAATAATAATCATTATTTCATTGTGATAATAGACTAAATAACAAGAATCATAACACTTATCTATTGGATGTGTAGGCTTCTGAAGGACAGATCATTCAAAAGAGTTTAAGGTTGAGGCATGTAAACACTGCCCTTAAGAGTAGATTTCGCCCCTCGGAGACAATGTCTCGGTGTAGCAGGTTAATGGCGCCCAACCCTCCACGTTACAACAACTGTGAATCCTTATAAGTGTACACTCACAATACTTGAATCCTATTACCGCTTGATAATTTCCTTTGGCATAGGAAAGAAGGAAGTTTGAGAGCATAAAATTGAATAGAATATGAGAAAAGAACTCTTGAGGAGAATGTAGGGTGATCATACACATACATCCCTAATAGGAAGGAATAAGGGTGTGTGTATATATATATATATATATATATATATGTGGCTCAGCAAAGAAGACTAGTAATTAAGGTATGATAATGATCATCAATATTCATAATGTTAGTTTTGGTAACTGATATAGAAAAGCTTACCGGTCAACAATGGATAATAAAACATTTAGCATGCCTCACATGTAGTGAGCAATAAAGTATATACCAACTTATGCAATGAAGGTTTTATTGGAGGACAAAGCACCAATTAATTGGCTATGATTAAACTCAATGAACGAATGTTGTATTTTGAAATATTATATAAAAAAACCCAACAATTTCCCATTCCCCAAAACCTTGGACTCCCTTTTGATTTTTTTTTGGGGGGGGGGGGGGATTTGGGGGATGTTATTGATTATGATAAAAACAAAACGAATTGATTTTTTTAGCTTAATATTTCAAATTCAAATGTGTTTAAGGATATCAGGATTATGTGTACCTTATCAAACTAGGATTACTTTCTATAGTTGTAATAGGAGATAATGTTTTAGTTTCCTACTTCTATTTAGAATAGGACTCCTTGTACTCAAAGGTTATATACTTATATCTTTTATATATAGAAGCTCCTATCATCAATGAAAGACAAAATTATTCTATAATTCTCTTTTCCTTAAATACGTTATCAACACGAGCCCTAACCCTGAATCAGAAGTCAAAATTCCTCCACTTTTCTCTTCTTACAATACCTTATAACCCTACCCTAGGAATACCTAGAGTGTACCCCTATGCCGCGCCACCACCTCCTGCAATCCTACATGCCTATACCAACATGCGCGTGTATCAAGTTTTCAAGCTTCGAACAACAAGTGTTAAATTAAAGTTCTTTTGAATTTAAATTAAATTTTATTTTCTTCGGAGACTTCCAAAATCCCTTCTTTCATAAGCTACTAACTAAGAACATTCGTGAGCATCGAAATTTGACCATTCAAACATCATTGTTTCGGTCTAATCTAAATTTCTTGGAAAATGATTTCTTGGAAGCAAAAGAGGCTCTGGAATCTTATATTCATGGAAGTATTATACTCCGAAACTAATTTATTCTCCTTCGTTTTGAATGTCGAATGCAAACCTGCGAAAACTCGGCTTCGCTAAACTAGACTCAAATTGTTGGTATACACATACCTCCTAGGCCACAAGTATCAGAAGCACAAGGCTCAAACCGCCAATACACAAGCGAGAAGAGCTCCCAGCCGAGGGTCCCGATACCCCTCGGGGCAATATTGGGAACCCCGAGCATCCTACACCAAAAGAAACAGAACCAAGCTTCCACAAATCTACTACATTAAGATCATCTCCAACAACCCAAAGAGGTCACTGTTTATTATCGCTTTCCATTATCATTATCTTATAACGAAACTTACATAGGCATCGGAGCGTTGAAGGCCGGCACACCCGGTATTCCCTCTGACCTTTGTCTCTTTTGCAGATTCGCGAGACTGATAGCGATAATATCATACCGACATACCCCGTGTTCAGCTGGATCGGACCCACCTCGATACAACTGAAACATTTGGCGCTAGGAGGACTCCTCTCGCCCCTTGCTGGCAGAACAACTCACCTGCAATGGCTACCAGTACTCCCGACACTTGCAATGATAATCCGCCCCGCGAGACAGAAGCCCGAGAGGTCCAGCGCACTCTCGAGTTCTAGAGCCCTCCCACTGAGACACGCTCGGTCACAACCACCGATCCAACCACGGCACTCGAGATAGCGATGCACGAGTTAATGGAGACATGTGCGCAGGCCGCCCCGAACGGGCGGCAGCTCACTGTGAGGTCGACAACATCACCAATCAGAACCGTATCCTGCGAGAAGCACTCCAGCGACGAGTCGTGCATAACAAAGCACTGGACATAGCCTACCAGCAGGAGACGCCGATGCTAACTATCGACGGGTTCTCGACACCAGGGGCAGTCCTCACCACCGACCCAGACACGGACCTCACTGGCACCTCCGTGCCTCCAACTGTGACCTCTAGAAACCCCACGGGCCCCATACCAAGTAGCACTGGACCACAAATCATCTACTTGAACCCCTTACTCCCCAATCAACTAGGCACAGCACCAACACCCCAGCGTATCCCCGATATGGGAGGAGCCTCGGGCACAAATGTCGATACTGCCCCCAATGTCCCTATACACAACCCCAACACCCGGCTATTGCTCCAAATGAGCGAAGCCATCGCCTCCCTACAGGCACGGGTCGAGAGAGTTGAAAGCAGGACAGGCTGGCAGTCAGTCACAGCGAGTTTCCAGGGAAAGATAGGGCCTTTCACCTCTCGCATATAGGCTGAGAAACGCCCACCAAAAGCCAAGCCCTTCAAGATCGAGAAGTATAATGGCACCAAGGATACGTACCACAACCTGGGAATCTTTCAATCCCTACTCCATGGAATCCTATACACAGACCCCATGGCCTGCCACTCATTCGAGGAGACCTTGATGGATGAGGCCTTGCGCTGGTTCCTTAACCTGCCCGCCAACTCCATTGATAGTTTCCAAGAACTCGGGGACAAATTTCTGCGGCGATTCATCCTATGCGGCAGTGGATATCGCACAACACTCGACCTCTTCAACCTCTTCAGACTCAAGCAGCTACCAAATGAGCGATTACGAGACTTCGTCCACCGATTGCAAAAGCAGGCCACCCAATGCCGCTCCCTCGATCCAGTCCTAGTGACATCGGCATTTAAGCAAGCACTCTAGCCCAGATACTTCTTACTGCAGATCAACACCAATCCCCCCGCAACATATGATGACCTCCTTGACGCCTCTACAGCATTCGAACAGGCCGAATACGATACCTTTGGACGCAATACCAACTCCAACACGGACTCGGTCACTATACCCCAAACAGGCAACCCCGCGGGGAACCCCGATAACAGGAGCAAAGACACAAACCGGCCCAGTCAAACGACAGGGCTCCACGAGAGAGACAAGGCTACAGCGATAGGAGGGACAAGCAGTACGGAAAGAGCCCCAAGAAGGGGAAATCCAACTCAAGTAGCCGGTATCGCGATGCACCATACGGTAATACTCGACATAGGGACCAGTGATTCAAGGCACCCCGATACGAGATTTATACCACGCTCACCACCTCTTATGAAGAAATCTGGAAAAACCATAGGGACATCATCCCGCGGCCACCAAAATGTAGGCCTGGCCAAACCACTGGACAATGGTAAATATTGCACGTACCACTAAGAGCCTGGTCACCCTACCAACATCTGCTGGGCACTGAAGAACGCTATCGAGCACCTCATTTAGAGGGGCCAACTATCACAGTATCGCACCCGGGAACGGGAGCCAACGCCATCGAAGTCTATGGACAGATCCTCACGATATATGGCGGTGCTCCGCGTGCACCCGAAACCCACCATGCTCAAAAGTGCCAATGCCTTCGCGGCCAGGAAGTGTTAAGACTCAGCCACGATTACCGCACCCCACAAGTGGTGTGGGACTCGGTCACCTTTAGTCATCGCGAGGACACCATAAAGAAGCACCATAATGACCCGTTCCTTATCACCATGATCATCAACCACTATTGATGCCACCGAGTCCTAGTCGACAGTGGCGCAACGGTCAGTGTCATGTTCTGAAACTGTTACAAAGGACTCAACCGAGACAAAAAGAAATTGAGTCAAGATCACGAGCCCCTAATCAGCTTTGCAGGAGAAATAACGCAACCCTTGGGATCTGACAATTTGCGGATCACACTTGAAGAAGGCAGCACCATCGCCACTATAACAACACACTTCATCGTTGTCGACTGCCCATCCTCCTATAACATTATCTTAGGGCGAGATGCCATCTGGGGACTCCAGTGCTTTGTCGCGGGGCACATGCTAATGATGAAGGTACCCACCCCGGGAGGCATCCTCACCATCCGAGGTGATCAGGAGCTTGCGAGACAGTGCAACTCCTTGAGTGTCGCTAGGGGACAGGGCAAACGTGAGATACTCTTAACTTCAGACCTACCCTCGCCCTCTGACAAGCCAGACGACCCAAGGGAAGATCCCAAGACCCCCGACACCTGCGATACTCGCAGCAGAAGGAAGGATGATAAGCGCAAGCTCAAGCACCTGAGGCCAAATGCTTTGGAGAACCTGATATCGGTCTCTATATCGGACACACACCTAGAGAGAAAAGTTAAAATCGGGTTCAAGACAGATCCACAGTTCCAAGCGGAGTTGATCGCCTTCCTCAAAACCAGTCAGGAAGTGTTCGCATGGTCTTACGCCGATATGCCAGGAATCTCGCCAGAACTGTTAACCCACAAACTCACAATCTCACCAGATGTTCCCCCAATCCGACAGAAAAGAAGGGCCTTCATGGAAGAGAAGTACAAGGCCATCCAGGCAGAGGTCAAGAAACTCCAGGATATCGGATTTCTCACAGAAGTCTCCTACCCAACGTGGCTCTCCAATGTTGTGATGGTAAAAAAGCCCAATGGAAAATGGCGCATGTGTGTCGATTACACTAACCTGAACAAGGCCTGCCCAAAAGACAGTTTTCCCTTGCCCAGGATAGACCAGTTAGTCGACTCCACAGCTGGCCACAAACTCCTCAGCTTCATGGACGCCTTCTCGGGCTACAACCAAATCGCCATGGAACCTACCGATCGGTCTAAAGAAAGTCGGGGCCACATACCAGAGACTGGTCAACACCATGTTCGCAGATCATATCGGCAAGATTATGGAGTTGTACTTTGACGATATGCTCGTCAAGAGTATCACCATTGAAGACCACATCAAGAATCTAGGCATCATCTTCGACATCCTCCTCCAGTATGGAATGCGACTTAACCCAGACAAATGCGTGTTTGGGGTGCAGGGTGGTAAGTTCCTGGGCTTCGTGGTCAGCGAAAGGGGTATCAAGGCCAACCCCGAGAAAGTTCAGGCAATTCTCGACATGGCACCCCCAAAGACGAGGAATGAGGTACAGTCCCTTACTGAGAAGGTTGTTGCCCTCAGTCGTTTCATATCTCGTCTAACCGACAAATGCGCCCCCTTCTTCAAGCTTCTGAAAGCTCACTATACTGAAAAGATCAATTGGGGACCCGAGCACGAAAAGGCTTTTCAAGGCCTCCGAGACTATCTGGCGTCAGTACCCATTCTTTCCAAACCTATTCCAGGAGAGGTCCTGTATATCTACCTCGCGGTATCGGTCACAGCGATCAGTGCTGCCTTGGTCAGACGCGAGAACAGTGATGAGCTACCAGTCTACTACACCGGGAAAGGGTTCAACGATGCCGAATCCAGGTATTCCGACATCGAGAAATTTGCCCTCGCATTCCTCACGGTCGCTCGATGATTAGGAAAATATTTCCAAGCACATACCATACATGTTCTGACCAATCAGCCCTTGAAACAAGTCCTCCAAAAGCCAGAGTCCTCGGGTAGGTTGGTAAAATGGTCCATCGAACTCGGAGAGTTCGACATCCACTACACGCCACGTACGGCTATCAAAGGGCAGGCCGTCGCAGACTTTATCGCATAGTTTATACCCCGAGAAGATATCAAGTCCTCAAGTGACACTATATGGACACCCAACCTCGCGCCAGTGTGGAATTTCCATGTCGACGGATCCTCCAACAGTAAGCTCAGTGGCGCCGGAATAGTCCTGACTGACCTAGAGGGAAACACATATGAGTATGCTTTGCAATTCTAGTTCAAGGCCTCAAACAACGTAGCCGAGTATGAGGCGCTGATAGCTGGCATCTAGTTGGCTAAAGAGTTAGGAGTCACAAGCCTGGCATTCTATAGTGACTCCCAACTCGTAGTTAACTAGGTCGGCGACGATTTTCAGGCCAAGGAGCCCCATTTATCTCACTACCAAACCCTCACCAAGGCTCTACTTCAGCGATGCCTCACCAGCCATACAATCGCCTTGATCCCCCGAGCACAGAACAGTAAGGTAGACGCTGTCGCCAGGATGGCGACATTGCCAACAAACATCGACATGGGAGGACTGAAGCTCGAAATCCTGGACAAGCCGAGTATCGATAAGCCATTCTCAAAAATTTTCCTGACCAAGAGCAAGTGCCCGTCTTCGTGGATGGACCCATTCATCGATTATCTCTCCAAGGGTATCGAGCCGTCGGACAAGACTATCGCCACCAGGCTCCGCAGACTGGCAACACTATACACGGTCGGAGACGGCAAACTGTACAGGAAGGGAAGGTCCTTCCCCCTGTTAAAGTGTATCTCCCTCGAAGAAAGGCAACCACGCGAGCGCAAGAAACTTGCGAAATTTGCTGCAACCACGCGGGCGCAAGAAACTTAGCATTTAAGGCACTGGGTACTATTGGCCCACAATAGAACAAGACGCGAAACGTATTGCTAGCGCCTGCCTCAAGTGCTATCAGTTCACCAACTCTCCCCTTGCACCATCGGTACCGCTGTCGATCATCATCGCCCCCTGGGCCTATTGTCAATGGGGACTTGATTTCATTGGCAAATTCCCCACCGCACCAGGACAGTTCAAGTTCGCCATTGTCGCCGTGGACTATAACACCAAGTGGGTCAAGGCCGAGGCCTTGGCCACGATCACAGTCTCCAAGGTTATCAAATTCCTGTGGAAGAACATATACTACCGATTTGGAATCCCTGAGGCAATCGTCACCAATAACGGTGCTCAATTTGATAACGATATGCTCAGGGAGTTCGTCGGCTAGTATGACACACAGATTAGCTATGCCTCCCCAGCACACCCACAGACCAACGGCCAAGTCGAAGCCATCAACAAGATCATAAAGCAGAACCTGAAGAAGCGGCTGGACGATGCCAAGGGCCTCTGGGCAAAGAAGTTGCCCAAGGTCCTGTGGGTGATCAGGACGACATCGACAAAGGCCAATGGCGAGTCCCCATTTCGCTTATCATTCGGTACCAAGGCAGTGATCCCTGTAGAGCAGGAGGTCCACAGTGAGAGGGTAGCTTGCTTCGACCCATTCACTAACTCGGAAGGGTTGAACCTCAATGCTGACCTCCTAGAGGAGCGGTGAGAGCGAGCACACCTGTGCAACATCAACAACAAACAGCATATCGCCCGCTATTCCAATGCTAGAGTCAGGCCCCGCCTCCTCTCCATTGGGGAATGGGTAATGAAGGAAACAATGCCAACTCTAACCAGACTGAAAGTGACATGGGAAGGGCCATACGAGATCACTGAATCCGTCGGACCCAACACCTTCTGTCTGCGAGGACCAGACGGGATTACCCTCCCACATCGGTGGAACGTCCAACACCTCTGATGCTACCCAAAGTAGAAGCACAAAATCTCCCTCACACCACATCCTCCACCTCGCCATCGCTCCCCACCCCCACGCCTGTAAGCAATACCACCCCTTTTTTTTTGCCTATCACTTTTGATCATGGTATTTTGCAACTGCTATCGTACAGTAACGAATGACATTGTTGGCAATGAATGAAACTCTTTCACTCGCCACATTTCTCTATCGCTCCAACACAAACAATTATCGCCATCCGACCCAAATGGTCATCTTGCAACCATCGCCACGGGTCCTACGTCGACCCTACGAAAAACACGCAACAAGCACGGGCACACTGTATAGCAATCCCAACTTATTGCCTACGCGTCATTAATAATGAAAATAAAACATCGCTTGCAGCTGGTTTCGTTGACACAGCACGATGCTGTCCCTCGCAAACCCTTGCGATGCCTATTGCGATCCAACGAATGAATGTTACACGATACGCCAATGAATGAATGCTACGCGATACTCCAACGAATGAATGAATGTTATGCGATACGCCAATGAACGAATGAATAAATGAATGCTACGCGATACGCCAAGGAATGAATGTTACGCGATACGCCAACGAATGAATGAATGTTACGCGATACACAACGAATGAATAAATGAATTAATGCTACGAGATACGCCAAGGAATGAATGTTACGCGATACGCCAACGAATGAATGAATGTTACGCGATACACAACGAATGAATAAATGAATTAATGCTACGAGATACGCCAATGAATGAATGAATGAATGAATGAACGCTATGCGATACTCCAACGAGTGAATGAACAAATGAATGAATGAATGAATGAATGATACACTATCAGCCAAAGAACTCACGAACGATACACGATACGCCAAAGAATGAATCAACGACTGTTACTCCTCCAATGAACGAATAAAGCGATGTCTCCATGAGTACACATTGCAATTCTTGGAAAGAATGGAAGAATGCTACGTGATACCTCGCCACGATGGTGAACAATGGCACTACGCGACACCACGTTTAATGATTACTCGATGCTCTCGAGCTACGCGACACGACAACTATAACAAAGTAAACTGTAGCAACGTGGGTTAACATTTTACACTCCATCGCCATGAGTGGCGACACAACAACTCACAAAGCAACGACATCAATGAAAGCAACAGAAGCACAAATACTGACAACATTGATGGTCTAATGACATATTTTATTTTAAAGGCTTTGCGGCCAATATCGATACATCGAATATTTATACAAATGCGATACATACACCATGCGATATGCTAACACGCTCACGATACTCGCCATAACACTAATGCAATGCTCAAAGTGTCATCGCCTCCTCTTCTGAGTCCGATACAAATCGAGCGCGATTCTCCGGAATCTGAAGAGCTTCAGCAAAAGATTGGGAGGATTGATAGGTTGGCCGGGCCGTGGTGCGAGAGACTGGGGGGCAGTTTCACCGGACCACTCTCCGCCATATCGCCGCCCGATCTCCATCGTTGTAGTCTGCTGCACCTCCCCCAATCTTGGTCCTTGGGTTTCTCACTTGGACCGATTTTTCGTTCCACAGGGGCACAGATTGCTCAATCCCCAAATGGGTGATGAAGCCGAGTCCTTGTGAGATTAGGCTATAAAGCCCATAACCCAAGATGAGATTAAGCTATAAAGCCCAGAAATCTGGAAACGCAGACTGCCTAAAAGGAAGAGAAGATTTCAGAAGCAAGACAACAATGACAAACAAGGAAAACGCCATACTGAACATATGATCAACCTATCTCCTTTACCCCTGCCTATTTATAGAGGAATGCAACCGCCACCAACCGTCTCCAGATGACTAATCATTGCATAGCCTTAATGACCTGCATTAATGACAAAGTAACCAATCGACAAAGCAATAAATATATGCAACGAATGGGGTACTATCGCCCAACAATGTCTATTCCCCGTAAACTTTTCGCGTCCCATCCCCAAGCGGACATTCCAAAAAAACCAGACCACTCGGTCAACGTCTCCACAAAATCCAAAGCATTTACAAGAGAAACAGCAAACCTATCACTATTAAAAAAAAAAAAAAAACAAGCAAAACGCTGTAGTCAAGTCTCGCCCTCGGCACTGCGGGCCTGCTCCCCTACTCGTTCTGGCTCCTCGGCCTCATCTCGTGCCCCAACATTCTCACCTTGCACCTCGCCCTCGGCAACATTACGGGCCCCCTGCTCGCTAGTAGCACCCTCCGCCTCGCGATCGCCAGCTTGGCCTGACACATACTCCGATACATCCTGCTCCCAGATCACAATCCCAAGACCTCGACCACTACTCGCAACACTGGCTTGCGTTCTCACTGCCTTCTTGGCTTGCATATCCAGAACCATCTTCTCCTGATCAATCCAGCCGGTAGCGATGCCATCTTGGATCGAGTGTAGGGCCCCATCAAAGAAGGTTTTGTTCATCTTCTCCTGAAAGTGGTCTAACCGGAGATAGAGATCCTCCGCCTTGTCCACACCATCCCGCCTAGCCTTGTGAAGTTTGTCACAGTGTGTCTCGGCAGCGGCGCGCAAGCGAATGCAGTCCTCAGCAAAATCACTGGCCCGAGTCTGTTGCTCAGCTAACTCATTCCTGAGCCGCTCCATCTTTGCCTCCCTCTCCCCCGCCTCGTGCTCAAAGTCTCGCAAACGATCCACCTCCCTTTGCAAAGTCCCAACCTGCCCCTCCAACTCTACCACAAGATCGGGATACGGCGCCAAGCTCTCCAAGACCACAGCGCGAAGATCCAACTCGGAATAGCGATCCCGAACTTTCCTCTCCAACTCTTGCATGTGCTCCTCAGCCTCCCTGACTCGGGCCTTGACCTGATCCACCAGCTTCAGGCCGTCCTATGCCTGTTGTAGCTTCCCGGTCATATCCAGATTGGACTCCCTGAGCGGGGCAATAGCTTTCTCGGCCTCTTGGCGGCGAGCCTCCTCTATCGCGAGTGATCGCTCCAACTCTTTCCTCCTCGCGATACCTTAATCAATGGCTCGCCTCAGATCCTCGCACTCCACTCAGCCTTGATCCACAACATTCTGTAGCCCGCGTGCCCGCTCCCTCTTGGCATTCAGCTCCCCCTGCAACCGGGCTATGTCTAGATCAAAGTGGGCCACCAACTCAACAGAGGCATGATAATTCATGTTCATAGCTTGCGTCACACACCAATGTCAATGTACTTGCATGAAAGAAATAAGGAACTAGCAAATCCATAACAGTACATACCCTCATCAACCTCTCCTGAGCTTCCCAATACCCCCAGCGTGGATCTTCGGCATTCACACGCTCGCGGTAGCGATGACAGTTCCTCAGGTCGGCAACCATATGAAGAATGGATCCATCTGTAATTCCAATCTCGCCTAGTGTGCGCGCGAGACCCCCTACAACCTCATTTTGAGAACCTCGCAAGCCCCCACTCATAGATCTCTAGCGCGATACATTATAAACCCGGGACCTCTTGCTACCACGAGTATTGATGCCGACACCAACTGGGGGGCTCCCGAGACACAGCTGCGAGGTAGTCCTTTTCCTCGACCCCACCCCATCTGTACGGGCACACGTGTCCGACACTCGGATCCCATCCCCCTCACCATCTTGGTCATAGGTCACCACCTCGGTAACTTGGACATCCCCAACCATGGCCTCTCTGGATTCAAGTTGCACTTCAGGAGCCTCAACCGTCAGACCTGTCTCGCCAACAGCTTGGCTAGTCACCTCCGCCTCACCACTATCCACAGTAATGACCTCCCGTGAGACGGGAACGCCAATGTCATCACCAAAAACGATTTCCAGCTGCTCCAAAACAGCATCTTGCACTAGGCTGGCACGAGCACTGGTATCGCTCTGACGCCGCTCCACCTCTTCTAGTAACTCCTCCATGGAGATCTCCGCCTCCACCTTTGGCTCTAAGGGCCACCCCACACCAAGATCCGCCCCTCCCGCAGAGACACAGGGGGACTGTCCCTCCATTTCCCGAGTCTCGAGGGACCGACGCTCGCAACATGCACTTGGGGACACTCGCCCACTTCACCGGCTGATATGGGCTGCTCCTGGAGATCTTGAGTCGGCCCTTGAGCACCCTGAACCTCATGCCCCTCGACACCGGCCTCTTCCTCGATTCGCTGATTGAGATACTCCAGCACGGCATGGGGAAACCTCATACATCTCATCAGGTAGCGACATACCCACCCGATGATAGTCATGCGCTCCTTATCCAGAAACTCGACATCAACTCGCCTCACCGTCTTCGATTCTTGCAACAACCCCTGAATAATGGTACCAGGATCGACATCAGCATATGAGGAGTCACTTTTGCTAGGAGCCTCGTTCAGCATATCCGCTGCAAAATAAGCAGACAACGTTAGCCACACCACAACATGGCACACGATCCACAACCACAAGAACAACAAAAGAGAAACCCTCACCCGGAAACCTCCCCAACCCAAACCTCTCATATATCGGGAGCCTACACAGACGATAAAACCCCCTCATCCCCCTGGGAAACGCACCCATAACCCTTGCCACACGCTTCCGCTCCAGCGTGGTCAAGTCAACCTCCTGCCTCACTACGATGCAAAAACAAGCTATTAGTATACACCAAAGGCAAAACCCACCAAAAATGCAATCATGATACTCACAGATGGGTTGGAAACCTGTCGGGGCCCGATGCACCATATCTCGATCCTGCCATTGGCCCCCTAACAAGCACGGCCTTCCCCGCCAGCGAGCATAAATGTTTGACGGCAGGTCCTCAATAATAGCACAACCGCGTGCCCGAAAATTCACACATCCGCTATCGCCCTCTTTAGTCGAGGACTGCATCTTGAACATGGAATTAAACTCGCCGATACTGGGACATAACAACCTGTTAAGCTTCCACAGCTCCCATTATTTGCCTCAACGCATTGGGCGATAGCTGCCTTACCGATATGTTCAGGCAGGACAACAGATATTGCAACTCCTCTGGTATCGGGAACGTCAACCCACACCTGAGTTGATATTCGTAAAAGCACGCCCACCCCACCTCGGGGTGGCTAAAAGTTTCACCATCCCTTAAAGGATGAAATAAGATGTTGTCGGAAATAGTCCAAGTGGTCCTCATCTCGGTGATCTGCTCCTCCGTCATACTCAGACCGGGTTGATCAATAGGCATATCGCCAAGGAGCAACCACCCCCGTGGCGAGCACGGGATCGCCAACACTTCGACATCTTCCACGACAGCCACACCAGACACCATGGGTTGCCCAGCCCTACTCGGGACTCAGCGAGACCAACCCTCGCCACTTCCTCGGGAAGTACCCTCGCCGCCTCCTCGAGAACTCCCCCGCCACCTCCTCGGTGAGCTCCTCCACTACCTCCTCGAGATCCACCCGCGGTGCCCCCGCGGGAAACACCTCCACTGCGACTACGACAAGCACCCTCTCCTCAACCATGAGAAGCACTGACGCCACCACGGGAGGCTCCTCCTCCTCCGAGAGAGGCACCCTCTCGCCTACCGTGACTGTGATTCTCCCGCACCATACTACGAGCGATACAAATAACTGGTCAATTATTTTTCTATCACCTTCCTTAACACCCCCCTCAAAATTTCAAATCTTCACAACCTACCCAGAGCAACAACAAGAGGCTCAGCTCGACTCGAAATTCAACCCCTCCAAAATCTCGAGCAATCCAACGCAACCTAGAACCTGCCTCTAAATCTCACTTCCTGAATACGACCCCCCATAATAAGACTCACACACACTAACACCCCCAAACGAACCCAGAAAGGTTAAGAGACGGTGTACCTGTTCACTCATCCGATTGAAGCACAGCGACAACGACGCCCACAACATGAAAACTCTGACCACCTCACAAAAAGTCCTGAGCTCTCGGCACACCAACGGCCCCGACTTCACCCAGTTCTTGTCTCACTCTCCAACATGAACACAGGAACAGTAACCATCTCCACATCTCTCCTCTGTCCTTATATAGGGACCTCGAGAACACATGGACTGTTGGACGTACAAGGACAACAACCGCAGATCTCACCACGTGTTCAACATCCCTGAATGTTACAAAGGTCATGCGCCATCGCCTCGGCTCCTCACCACTACGCCATTATTACACGTTCCGGACTCCTGTACACCGATCTCCCCGCACACGAAAACAAATAAGGTCACCACATGTGTCATAGGGGCACGACATATGCGCCAAAAGACGCATGAAACCCCACCACCGATTCGCGATAGCTACATAATGGTAATTGGGAGAGAAATCTCCTCACCCCAGCCAAGACTCCTCTTATGTGGGGACTTGGGGGACTGGGGGTAATGGCTGTATGGAAGCCACGTGGAGTAAACTCGCCTTGCACTTCCTATACTTTTACCAAAGACAAACTCCCCACTCAAGAGAACTCTTGACCGGGGACTTGGGGGACTTGTTGGTATACACATACCTCCTAGGCACAAGTATCAGAAGCACAAGACTCATACCGCCAATACACAAGCGAGAAGAGCTCCCAGCCTAGGGTCCCGATACCCCTCGAGGCGATATAGGGAACTCCGAGCATCCCACACCGAAAGAAACGGAACCAAGCTCTCACAAATCTGCTACATTAAGATCATCTCCAACAACCCAAAGAGGTAACTGTTTATTATCGCTTTCCATTATCATTATCTTATAACGAAACTAACTTAGACATCGGAGCATTGAAGGCCGGCACACCCGGTCTTCCCTCTGACCTTCGTCTCTTTTGCAGATACGCGAGACCGATGGCGATAATAGCAAACCGACATACCTCTTGTTCAGCTGGATCAGACCCACCTCGATACAACTGAAACACAAATGACATTGGTTATCACCGATGGGTGAATAATATTGAGAATCACCTCACTACTAATAGGATTCTGTGACGTAAAGCTCAAAGAACAAGAATTAATTGAGAAAAACCTCTCAACCTTCCTTGTTTCAGCATTAATGGTTGCAAAGCAATATAGGCTTGAGTGCAATGCTAGACGGATCACGACATTTCATCAGCTTATCACTGCTATGTCAGTTGTTGAGAAACATGACAATATAGTCATGAAAAACTATAATTCAAGGCCCGTTAGAACTAAGAACGTTTACAAAGGGAATTATAATAGGGCACCTAAAGGAGGGGAGTGGAACCCTAAATTTAAGGGACAATAAAATGGATGTGTGGTTCGATACAAACGCCCTACAAAGAAAGGAAGTAGCCAGATTGATGTGTGGACACGTGGCAACGTTGGCAAGTATGGGAGAGGAAAAGCTGGCAAAGCCGGCCATAGTGGTGCCACCAACATCGTCCCTAAGGGACGTCCTAATGCATAAGGTACAACTCAATTAAAGGGTGAGGTATGCTATAGATGAGGATCTTCAGAGCATTGGTTTAAGCGTTGTACTGCAAGTGAAAAACAAGCTACACAATACAAGGTTTATAAATATATGAGAGAGCATGATGCTTATCTCGCAGCTGAAGAAGAAGATGGAGATGACAATGATGTCAATCTCACTAATTGCACTTCAAATCTGGTGAGGGAAACAATGTTAATGCTGTGGATTTGATTAACATTCTTTATTTTCCAAGAATATATCCAATGGCATTTTGCCTTAGGTCTCAACTAGGCTAAACCAATTAGGAAATATTTGATATGAGAGAACGGTTTTACAAGTGAGCATTGCTCCACCAAAATATTGGCTTACCTTAACTGCTCACTACCAAATTGGAGTCATCAAAAGGATTGAGTAACTACTACTTGTCTACATTTGATTATAGTCATTTTAGATTAGATTTTGGTTAGAAACTTTGATGTATGTTGGCTATTATTAATAAAGTGTCGATTATTTTATTTCATGTCTTGGACATATCTTAATTCAAACTTTATTATTTTAAAGATATTGAAGCCAATGGTTTCCATATAGAAACACCTAGTGAGAATGGACATAAGTTCCTTTGCATTACCTCTAATGACTGTGGACGAAAACGAGTATTAGAGAAGCTTATATGTCGCTCTAGTGGGTTATATGTAACCACTATGCGGGTAATTGAGTCCAACAACGTCATAAGAGATGACTTTTGGGACACCGACACATATAGATTTTGATATAACCATTTGGGATATCTAGGTCATGATATGATGATCAGTGTATTAAAGACTTCACAAGGACATCATTTCTTCCGAGAGAAGAAAAGTAAGAATCAAAAGTTAATTTAAGGAGACACCCAGACCGCCGCCATCCGTCACTCCCCGAAGAAGGGCCATGTCGTCACCCCTACGGCAAGAGATTGGTATTGACACCAAGAGTGGCAACGTGCATGCCACATTTCTCCACTTCTCAAGTCAATTATGATTTCGTGGCTCAACCATAACTGCTTCTAAGGCCCATCGCTTGTTTTGCAAAGCCTACTCTTTAGCTAAATAAGGATCAAGACCATCCTATGCAAAGGACACATGTGTTCTCATAGAATCCAAGGGGATTCTGTGGACCGATTCAACCAACTTATGGACTGTTTAGATGTTTTATAGTGTTGGTTGATGCGCAGGCACGCTGGTCACGTGTCACGCTATCGTCCACTCGTAATGCTGCTTATGATAAACTTCTGGCCTAGATCATATGTCTACGGGCTCACTACCAGAATCATCTCATTCAGTTAATTCGACTTGATAATGCTGAAAAGTTTACATCGAAGACTTTCGATGACTATTGCATATCATTGGGGATTGATGTTAGGCATCATATCCCTACATACACACCTAAATGATCTCGCAAAAAGCCCCTATTAAATGACTATGATGCTAGTCCGGACATTGGTACTGCGTACCAATATTTCTGCTTGGGGTTATGCAATATCGGATGCAAATATGCTAATTCGTCTACGACCCACCGCCAGCTAACCTTTCTTTGCGTTACAGTAAGTGACTAGGTGCAAGTCTAATATCTCGTACTTATGCATATTTGAGTGCATGACATATATGCCAATCACGCCTCCACAAGCGCATCGAAATGGGTCATAAGAAACGAATACATATATTTTTTAATATATATATATATATATATTTGTGTTGGATATAAATCTCCAACTATAAGTCCACTACATAGAACCATTGACAGGAAATCTCTTTACCGCTAGCTTTGCGGATTGTCACTTTGATGAAACAGTCATCCAGTCATTTAAGGGAGATTAGAACGTCAACGTTCAATAGGAATGACAGGAGTTGTCATTATCTATCCCCACTATGTCTCATCTTGATCTCCTAAAAGTGACGAGATCAAGTGTACCTGCTGCAAACATGTCTACAAGGATTGATGTCCCCTCAAGAGGACATGGCGCCATCCAAAGGAGTTAGGCACGGCGCCGCCACCATGGATGGCGGCATGGTGAAGTCACAAGTATAATGGTGTCATAGGCCATGGGTTCTGCTAGATAGCATAGGAGACCCATATGTTCAATGGATCCTCGCCCTAGGAAGAGAGCAAGTTTGGCACAACCTGATCCATTGATCATTGATACTCAATATCCATCTCATGAGAATATTATGAATTGTAGTTATGTCCAAGAGACATCATTGGGGGACCCCTCAATGTTAGAACCAATTCCTGAGAATGTAGAAATATCTACAGACTACACCAGTGTACATGAGAACATAAGATTATTAAGACCAATAACATGGAACCTTGCTCCGTTGAAGACTGCCAACGTAGAGAAAATTGGCCTAAATGGAAAGATGCCATCCACATTAAATTGAATTCACTAACGAAGAGGAAGGATTTCGGGCTTGAGATGCCAACACCTCCTAACATAAAATCTGTTGACATAAATAGGTCTTCGTTAGAAAGCGTGATGAGAATAAAGATATTATAGACCCACCTCATGGCACAAGGCTTCTCACAACATCCTGAAATTGCTACGAGAAGACCTATTCTCTCGTAATGGATGTCATTGCACTCCACTACGTTTTCAGTTTGCTAGTTTTCTAATACTGAACATGCAGCTTACGAATATAGTCATTACGTACCTTTATGGGGATCTAGATACATGAATGTCCAGTGATGGACTTCATTACCCAAATCAAGTGGCTCTAGACCACGAAGCATGTTTGCAATAAGGTTAAAATGCTCACTAAGTCGTTACCTAAATCCACTTTTGAGAAGCATGTGAACAGTATCGAAATGAGGAAATTATCCGAACTCCCATGATTGTAGCAATGAAGGGGTGTCTCAATATTAGGGGAAGACATGATGTCTACATGTTTGATCTCGAAGAGAGAAGGGCGTGTTGTACTCTTTTTCTCCTCCTTGAGGTTATTTTTGTCCCATAAGATTTTTATTAGGGAAAATGCTCATTTACCCAATTTTAGCTTAAAATTTGCCCACTTGCTCCACTAACTTTTTTAACCCCGTTTACCCCAAAACTCTAAGGGATTATTCCCCTTTACCCAATTAATTTTTTTTCTTTTATTTATTTTGGAGACTTTTTGCCCTCTCCCCCCTCACCGATATCTCTCTCACCGATCTCGATCTCTCTCTCTCGTTCTCTCTTCTCTCTCTTCTCTCTCTCTCTCTCTCTCTCCAGACGACGTCGGATTTCTCCATCCCTCCAACAGGTCGCCCACGACGCCTGCTCTCGCCATCGCGGCGCCGAAACTCGTCGTCGTGCTCTCCGCGCCAGCTCGACGCCAAGCCAAAGGTCCTCGTCGCGCTCGCTGTGCTGCTGAGAGGCCGGGGTGTGACGGGGTTGACCTTCTGAAGGAATCGACGACGGACGAAAACTGCTATCTGGGACTGAAAACTGCTATCTGCTATTGTGCAGTCATAACCATAAAAGTTGTTACATTAGTGCCCCCTAGTAGACTTTGTATTAGGGACCAATGATGAATGCTTATTTATTGACGGACTGAAAACTTGCTATTCCAAAGTAAATGTAGTGTTAAATTGATAGTAGTAGATAAATGAAAAAAATTGTGTTGTTTGTGTCAGTCTAGTGGGGGGCAGTAGACAGAATATTGACCCTCAAATGTGGGTTTTTAGACATTATTTGTTGTTTTGAGTGTGAAAAACTTCTATAATCTGTGAAACATAGGAAGCGGGTGTAATGTTTGATGGTCTATTGGGGGCAGTAGACACATTAGTGCCACCCAATAATGTCTTTCTTAGGAGACAGTAATCATCTCTTGTTGATTTGTTTGTGATAAAGTGCAATACTTGTGAATCCTTGAATCTGGGCAAGTTTTAATGGTTTAGTGGGGGGCAGTAGACACATTACTGCCCCCAAATAATGTCTTCCATACGAAGTCAGAACCCTTCACTTAACTGGTGCAAGTTTTAATGGTTTAGTGGGGGGCAGTAGACACATTACTGCCCCCAAATAATGTCTTCGTTTTAAGTCAGAACCGTTCACTTAACTATCATTGACAGATTATTGTACTTTAATAAACTCAAAACAACATAAGACTTATCAAAACTCTAATTTCAGTGATTAATTAACCACAGTTAAGAAATTAGTGGGGGGCAATAATCTGTCTATTACCCCCCAATAGACCACAGTTTTGACGTCATCCGAGACCTGCAAGGGAAGCCCAGACCCGATTCCGGCGTGGAGAGCTTCCCGGACATCTGATGAACAAAACCTGCGAAGCCCAGAGGGGTTGGGATCGTGGAGTTAGATGGCGTCATCCTCTAGTGGTCCGACGGTGGGACGGAGCGGCGATGGTGGAGGTCGACATCGACGGTGGAGTGGTGGGCGTGGTGGCTCAGAGAGAGAGAGAGAAAGAGAGCCTGAGACGAGGTTAGAGAAAGAGAGAGAGTGAAATCGATAAGGGGGAGGAGAGAGAGATATGAGTTTAATTTGTTAATTAAAAGGAGGGCAATACTGTCAAACACTGTTAGATTGGGTAAATGGGGTTAAAAAACTCTTGGTGGAGTAAGTGGGCAATTTTTAGCCAAAAATTGGGTAAGTAGTCACAGCCCCTTTTTATTACTCGAGCAAGGTGTTTAACGAGGCAACATTTGAAGCGCCATTGTATCATGATGACATCACATTTGGACGACACAAGGGGGAGTGTTGAATGATATCAGGATTATGTGGGCCTTGTCAAACTATGATTACTTTCTGTAGTTGTAATATGAGAGAATGTTCTAGTTTCCTACTTCTAATTAGAATAGGATTCCTTGTACTCAAAGATTATGTACTTGTATCCTCTATATATAGAGGCTCCTATTATCACTAAAAGACACAACTATTCTCTACAATTCTTTTTTCCTTAAACAAAATGGATGATAAGTTTAGTAGGGCGGTCAATTTTGACATGACCCAATAACACGACTCGAAACTCGTACGAAATAAAACGGGTTGAACTCGCACGATTAAAAAGTCGGTCAGTCGCGGGTCAACCGTCATGACCCATTTAATATACGGGTCGGCCACGGGTCAACCCACCAACACGAAGTGAATCCATGTAACCCGTTTATTAAATGAGTCGGATTATATATTATATATATAACCAGAGTAAACAGCCCATTTAAAAAAGTAATATTATATGTATATAAAGGTCGAATAAGTTTTTTTTTCTCACTTTAAACTAGAGTTACCACTTCACCATTAATACTATAAATTCTCTAGTGAATTTAGTTAATTTATGCAAGATTTTAGTTAAATGGGTCGTAATGTTAACCCTTAAATGGGTCATTTTGTCTAACACGACATGACCTATTTATTAAATGGGTTAAGCGGGTTGAAGACGAGTAACTTGTTTAATAAATAGGTTGGGTTTGAGTTTAAATTTTCGACACGATTTTTAATGGGTTGAGTTTGAGTTTGTCTTTTGTGATAGGATAATACATTGACCCGTCACGAACCCAACACGACACGACCCATTGACAACCCTATGTTTAAGGAAGATACTTAATTTAACTCTCCACAATCAGAAGAGCAAAATAGATATATCAAAAAAATGAGAAAAACCATTAATTATAGATATATACTCTATATGGAAGGTTTGCTTATGTTGAGTGGGTTTAAATTGAAAAAGAAAAAATATCTATTGTTTTAGGGAATCAGAAATTGAGAGGAATTTGCTGTGTATTCTCATTGATAATATGGGCCTCTTTATATAGAGGATTACAATGCATAGAATCTCAATCATACAAGGAAAGTAATTCTACATTGATTAGGATTCTAGATCCTTTTAATTAAATCATATTACCACTAGGTCAAGTAACCTAGAGTTTGGGCTAAACACAAATTAGGTTTTCCTTGAACACTCCCCCTTGTGTTGCCCAAACGCTGTGCTTCTCTCATTGCCTCATTAAAAACCTTGCCGAGTAACAAAAACCCAGTGGGACAAAAATAACCTCGGTCGAAGGGGAAAAAGAGCACAACACACCCTTCACGTTTCGAGGTGAACATGTAGACATCTCCCCCTGATGTCTGCTCCTCCCCCTGATGACTACGATCATGGGAGTTCAGAAAATTTCCCCAAGCCAATTCTTGCCACATGTTTCTTGAACGTGGATTTGGGCAATGACTTAGTAAACAAGTCTGCCTCACTGTCCTCATATCAAGGAGTGTCTGTTGTTGCTGATTATGCTTGGTGTTGTCGCTTTTGTTGTAGCCTTGCCTCATTTGTTCAAAACAAGCAGCATTATCCTAAATGCTCGTAAGCTCATCTGTGGTAGACTTCAAACCACAATTGTTCGAACATGCGTAATTATGAATCCAATCCATATTCATTCATGAACCACTTCATGAAGAGCAATGATCTCTGCATTGTTCGAAGATATAGCGACTAGGGTCTATTATGTAGACCTCCAAGATGTCACAGTCTTTTCCCATGGTGAACACTTAACCGGATTGGGAGTGACCATTGTGTGGGTCAGAGAGATACCCAACATTAGCAAAACCTTCCAAAACACATGTCATTTTGAGATAGGGATAATGGACGCAGGCCAGTGTTGGCGGCGTACCTGGTGTGTGATGGGTCCGAATCCATCATCTCTTTGTAGGGATAGAACAAGCCCATATCAATCGTACATCTCAAATATCGAAAGATATCTTTTACACCAATCCAATGGCATCGAGTTGGCGCAGAGCTATATCTAGCTAACAAGTTCACAACATATAAGATGTCCGGTCTTGTGCATTGGGATAAGTACAATAATACGCCTATTGTACTAAGTAAGGCACTTCTGCCTCTAGCACATCTTCGCCATCATCCTTTCGACGAAGAGGATCCTTTTCAGGATCAAGACTATGGACGATCATGGGAGTGCTTGAAGGCTTGACCTTGTCAAAATGCCTAAGCATCTATCGACACGATGCTCAAGTTCCAAACCGAGACATAATCGTGTTCTCCCAAAATCCTTCATCTCAAACTACGGATTTCAAGTGTTCAGCTGTTTCCCTTAACTCTTTAAGGGCTTCTAATGAAGGTCATGTCCAACATGAACCGCGATAGAATCCGAAACTTGTCATAGAAACGCGTGGGCATATCCCTTCCCAATCAAGTAGTCACTTTAGTGAGCGTTTCAACCTCTTTGTAAAAGCGCTCCGTGGTCTAGAACCTCTTGACTTGGGTAAATGAAGTTCGCCATGAACCTTCATGTATATTCCGTATCTAGATCCCTATAGAGATACGTAGTGACCACATTTGTAAGCTGCATGTTCAGTTATTCAGAAACTACCAAACTGATAGGGTAGTGGAGTGCAATGACATCCATTACGAGAGAATATGTCTCATCGTAGTCGATTTCAGGAAGTTTTTTTGTGAGAAGCCTTGCGCCATAAGGCGAGATTACCATCTCTTTTCCTCACTACGCTTTCTAACGAAGACCCATTAGTCAACAGGTTTTATGTTAGGAGGTGTTGGCATCTCTAGCTCGAAAACCTTCCTCTTCATTAGAGAATCCATCTTAACCTGGATCGCATCTTTCCATTTAGGCCAAAAACTCTCTACATTCGATATCATCTAACTCAAAAACTCATGTGCAAAAAAATACGCAACTACATCATCAATTATGATGGAGTTTCTATCCCACGTCTCATGTACACTAGTGTAATTTTCATAGAGCTCTATATTCTCAGGAATAGGTTCTGACGTTGAGGCGTCCCCCAACGGTAACCATAACCAGGAAGATTCTCATGAGACGGATTTTGAGTCTTGATGATCAAAGGATTGGAATGTGCCAAAGTATCCTTCGAACCCACGGGCCTCCCACGCATCCTACCTGGGGCCATGGCCAGTTTCTATCCCACGTCTCATGTATACTAGTGTAATTTTCATAGAGCTCTATATTCTCAGGAATAGGTTCTGACGTTGAGGTGTCCCCCAATGGTAACCATAACCCGGAAGATTCTTATGAGAAGGATTTTGAGTCTTGATGATCCAAGGATTGGAATGTGCCAAAGTATACTTCGAACCCACGGGCCTCCCACGCATCCTAGCTGGGGTAATGCCAGAGTGCCACTCTCTTTGGCATTGGCACCATGCCTACCTCCGTGTAGGGTGGCGCTACGTCCTCTCGTAGGAACGTCCTTCCTTGCAGGCATGTTTGCAGCATATTTGTGTGATCTCGTCACTGTAATAGGGATCGAGATGAGACATAGTGGGGACAGGCCACGACAATTCCTGTCGTTCCTGTTGAACATCCGTGTTCTTATCTCCCCCTAACGACGGGAAGACTGTCTCATCAAAGTGACAACCCGCAAATCTAGCGGTAAAGAGATCGCCTTGCAAGGGCATTAAGTGGCGGACGATTGTTGGAGTCTCAAATCCAACGTAGTTGCCCATTTGTCTGTAAGGACCCATCATAGAGCGCTGTGGCGGTGCAATTGGCACAAAAATGGCTCACTCAAATGTGCGTAAGTACAAAAGACGTGTACCCAGTCACTAGCTGTAATGCAGAGGGACATTGAGTGGCGGTAGGTCGTAGACGAATTAGCATAGCTGCATGCGATAGTGCATCACCCCAAGCAGATGTAAGAAGATTGGTGCGCATTACCAATGTTCGGACTACCATCGTAGTCGTTTCCGTGAGACCAATTGGGTGTGTACATGGGAATGTGATGTCCAACATCAAGCCCATTGCAATATCCATCGAAAGTCTTTCGATGTAAACTCTCTAGCATAGTCAAATCCAATTGACTAAATAGAATTATTCGGGGAGTGAGCCCGTTGTTGTATGATATGTGCTAGGAGTGTAGCGTAAGCAGCATTTATAGGTGGACAATGGCACAACACGTGACCGGCGTATTTGCGTGTCAACCAACATCATAAAATATTTAAGCGTCCGCAAGTTGGTTGAATCAATCCACAAGATCCCTACGGATTCTTTGTAAGAACAGAATGAGTATTGTCATATCCTTTGCATATGACTGACTCAGTCCTAATTTCCCTAAGGAACGGGCTTTGTAAAACGAGCGAGAGGCCTTAGAAGCAACCGTTGAGTATTTTGGTTAGGCCTGAGCGTCTGAAACACTATGTGAAGCAAGTTGGTGATAACAATATCACCTGGGGAGCCATCACCATGATGGACGCTATCCATGGCGTCATGGATAGGGACTGCACCAGCCCTAGGCTGGTGGTGGATGGAGGCAGTGCCCTAGGCAGCTGCGTCGGTCACACTTAGTCCGGAAATCAATTTTTGATTCATGCTTCATTTCGCTCGAGAGAAAGGATGTCCGTGTGAAGTCATTGTAGACGGATCATCATATTATGACCAGGATGATCTATCCTGTCGTGACAAAGCCAATATGTGTCTAAATCCAAGAGATCTTCTCGCATAACTTTATTGGATTAATAGCTCGAATAGTGACATATAATCCACTAGAGAGACATATAAACTTCTCTAAGATGCGTCTTTGTTCGCAATCATTAGAGGTAATGCAAAGGAACTCATTTCCGTTCTCTACATGCATTTTCGCACGGAATTCGTTGGCTATTCATAGGGTACGATTTGCCCTAAGAGCGTAGAGAGTTTCTGTGACAACTGTAATCAAGGTGCCATTTGGCAAGTGGAACTTGGGCTATTCCATGTCCTTGAATTAATATTGATGGCCTAGCCATCGTAGTCACAAAGTAATATGCTTAGAATCAAAATTGAGTCATAATGAAAAGAACTCGAAATTTTATTCACAAGCCAACGGAGTACATCATTGTTTCTTTGATCAAAGAAAATCTAATCCAATAAAAATAATATGGCAATCGCCTACATCACTTGGAAAATAAAGACTTAAACAGAATTGGCGATCTATTGATCCCAGCCAGATTTGTAGTCTTTAACCCTTCACTCTAGATCATCTTCTTGATATTCTTGTTCCACATAGTGAGCTTCTCTTGCTTCACAATATGCTTTGTAGGCGGTGACAAGTTCTTCACGAGCTCTACTATTGTGTGCCCAATGCTCAGACACTCCACATCGAGAACATACATCTCTTTGCTCGAACTCCATTGATTGAGGCGTTTTGAAAGCGTCATTTAGATGGCTCTTAGTGTTGGTGGCGCCACCAACATGGCCAGAGGCATTGCCTCCCTCTCTCTTTCCACGTTTACCTCTTCGGTTCCGTGTTCGCCTATTTTGGCGGTTACCTTCCCAAGTAGAGCGATTATATGGATCAGAATGTCCAGAAGTATACCTAAGATTAGGGTTTCGCTCTTGGCGCCCTCTCTTAGAGGTGCGACTATAATTGGATTCCGGAATATGTTTTGTTTCCACGGATCTCGAATTATAGTTCTTCACAAGGATATTGTCATGCTTTTCAACGACATTCATAGCTCTAATGAGCTTATGAAACCTTGTGATCTGTCTTGCATTTACATCAATTCGATAGTTCTTAGCAACCATCAATGCAGAGACGAGGAAGGTGGAAATAGTCTTCTCAATCAACATCGCATCTGTGATCTCTTTATCACATAATTCCATTAAGGATTTAATGCGAAGTGCTTCCGAGTTATAGTCAAGAACTGACTTGAAATCACAGAAGCGGAGGCTGTGCCATCTCACTTCTAGGTCAGGAAGCAAGGAGTCATGGACATTGCCAAATCTTTCTTCGAGTGAGACCCACAGCCTTCTGGGGTCTTCTTCATTCATATACTCGTACTGGAGCGAATCATCCATATGACGAGTCATTAGGATGATGGCTTTTGCCTTATTTGCCTCTAAGACTGCTCTATTTGCTTCCAAAGCTTGAGCTTGCTCTACAGTTATCACGTCCTGGCTAGGCTCGAGAATTATATCCAAGATTCCTACAGCCTTGAGATGCTGGCGGATATCACGAACCCACCTGTGATATCCAGAGCCAGTTGTTCCCAATGGAGCAAAGTCCAATTTGTTCAGGTTACTCATCCTGAAAGAGAACAAGAAAATTAGGGTTAGTTTCGGAGCGAAATAGGCTACCACCAAAACATATTAAATTTCTAAGCGTAATCGCTTCCAAGAAATTAGGAATTTCCGAGCGTAGTCGCTTCCAAGAAATTCGATTCCAAGAGATATTGGATTAGATCGAAACAATGATGTAAGTGGTCGATCATAAATTCTCTACAAACTCTAAGTTTGGAGATCTCAACAAGCTCTAAGCTTAGAGTGAGCACGAACCTGCACAGTTCGGCTTTTAGTCTCCCCTATGTAGAGAAAGGGGGGTAGAAGAAGGGATGTTGGAAGTCCCCGAGAAAAGAAGAAGAAATTAAAAAAAACTTTAAAAACGGGAACTTTTAGAAAAAATTACCTTAAAAATGGTCGGAAAAATGTCGCCCGAAAAGTTACTGTAGCTACAGGGGGGGGGGGGGGGGAAGTACTGTAGCTGACCGGAAAGTACTGTAGCTGCCGGAAAAAATCATCGGCAAGTGCCGGGAAGTGGCCGGAAATGTCGCCGGAAAGTGGCCGGAAAAGTCGTCGGAAGTCGTTGACCGGGAGTTAACCGTTGACCGCTGACCTATGCTGACGTGGCAGTGGGTCCTTGTTGCTGAAGTGGCAGTGGGTCCCCGTGATGACGTGGCAGTGGGTCAGGGTGCTGACGTGGCAGTGGGCCTGGGTGATGACGTGGCAGTGGGGTCTACGTCAGTGGGCTTGGGCTTCTGGGCTTCTTTTGCTTTCTCCTTTTTTTTTTTTCTTTTCTTCTCTTTTCTGCCGGTTCAAGATACAGCAGCTCAAGTGGCCGGTTCAGGTCTTTTTAGGCCGGTTTTTGTAATTTTTCTTCCGGTTCCTGAAACTTCAGATCAATGGGCTTCTGCTACCAAAATTTGGTGAAATTTGGAGGTCCGGAAGATGGTGAACCGGTGGAATATTTGCTGCAAGTTGTATGGAGCTTCCGGTGGCCGGTTAGGTAAGTTTCCGGCCAGTTCTTGGGGTGGGGCCGCCGGTTCTGGACTCCTGGGATCGATTCTTTTAAGGTGTGAGGTGGAGGCAGAAAAGGCTTCAACGATTTGTATTCGGATTCAAGGTTTTTAGCTTCTTGAATCAGGGTTTGGCTATTTGTTTCAGGGTTAGGGATTCGTGCTGATAACGTGTTTTAGGGAATCAGAAATTGAGAGGAATTTGCTGTGTATTCTCATTGATAATAGGGGCCTCTTTATATAGAGGATTACAATGCATAGAATCTCAATCAACAAGGAAAGTAATTCTACATTGATTAGGATTCTATCCTTCTAATTAAATCCTATTACCACTAGGTCAAGTAACCTAGAGTTTGGGCTAAACACAAATTAGGTTTTCCTTGAACATCGATGAGTTTTTCCCAATATAAGCTTATCTTTTTGGGTTTATATCTAATTTTCTCAACAACAAAAAAATGACACAATCACCTATTTTTGAGTTGTTGTACTTTCTCCTTATATTTTCTTTCTTTGAATCAAATCCAAGTATGGATGGCAAAAATCCCCATCGGGTAATCAATCCTACGGGAGAAATTCGGGGGAAATCGGGTAACGGGGATGGGGATCCCCAATATTCGAATTCTGAAATCAGGTATGGGGCGGGGATGGTATTTTAATCCCCATCCTCATACCCACCCAATAAGAATTATCTGAAATATATATATAGATATATATATATATATTATTTATTTATTTTATATAAATATATATTTGATATTATTTATAGAAAATATTTATGTAAACTTCTTCTTTTTGTCAATAGTTAAATTATGTTAATAATTATGTTTAAAAAAAGGAAGATTCTTTTAATAAAGGGTCCTTGACCCAAAACACCAAAATTGGCCAAAATTATCTCACTTGCCTTAGCAACAGATTTTTGTTCCCACGTATCCAATTCAACAACAAATGACCATTTTGCCCTCAATTCAATTAAAGAATTACAATCACTGCCACTTCTTATCTCTCTCCTCCTTCCTAGGGATGGCAATGGGGAGGGAGGGTAGGGTAAGGGGATTAAATTACCATCTCCATACCCGACTTCATTCTCCATTCCCTTACCCGCCCCAATCCTCGTAATAAGAAATTGAGGATATTCCGTCCCCATTGGGGATTAGGTCCTCGTACCCGCCCCAATCCCTGTTAACAATGTTACTAATTTATTATATAAAAATTCATACAAATAATTATTGATTGTAAAATATGAAGTTAAAATCAAACATCAACATAAAATAAATTCTTTATTTCAATCAAACAAAAACAAATACAAGTCTCACTTAAAAAAAAACAATAAAAGTCTGCATTCGACAAAGAAATTCCACAATCAACTGCTTAGTGTAACTTAACAACTTGCTCATTCACTCCAACAAGGTAAATTGAATAATATCAAAAATATACTGACAGAATTTAAATATTGACAAAATGATGAAGTTTACATAAATATTTATTTATAAATAATATCAAAAATATATATAATAAATATATATATTTTTTAGATAATTCTTATTGGGTGGGTATGGGGGGGGGATCAAAATACCATCCCCACCCTATACCCGATTTCAGAATTCAAATACTGGGGATCCGCATCCCCGTTACCCGATTTTCCACGAATTTCTCTCCTTTAGGGTCGAATACTAGATGGGTACCCTACCCGATAGGGATTATTGTCATCCCTACTCCTTCTGATCCAGTTTCTCTCTCTCCTCGATCTGAAAAAACCAGTTCTCTCTCTCTCTCTCTCTCTCTCATCACAGTCAAGTCTCCGGCGAGGTTTACCCGTGTTTTCCGGCGAGGTCCCTTTATATTCTGTCCTTCTCCTCCCTCTCCTCCTCCTCTTCGGCGAGGTTTACCAACAGCAACCTCTGCTTATTGTTCTTCTCGGCCACGTCACCTTCCAAGTCCAGCTCCATCACCAAGTAGCTCCGATAGGCTACCGGAGCAAAGATCAGAATCGAGGAGCCACCTCAACTCGACTTGCCGGACCGGGATGTCATTGTTCCCAGTCGCAATCCAATCAAAACGGTGATGGTGGGTTTAGTTGGACAGCAGGGGCAAGATAACGGTGGGTTTGCTCTGATTCTGAATTTCGCCGATGAATTTGTTTCCGGTGAGTATCAGTCTCAGCAGAGGGAGTTGTTGGAGAGGTTGAGGTTCTGGAGGCGCGGGAGGTTACAAATCGATGGAGGGAGCTGACCGGCAAAGGGAGAAGATCTAGGTGCCCAAATCAAATTTTTTTTTCTTGGTAAAATAGGGAAGAAGGCCAGAAGGAAAGGGGGAAAAAACGTTCTATTTGGTGACAATAGTGATTTGTTAAAGGTCTATTGGGGGGCAATAGACGTTTTGAATTGATGTAATCTCCTCGTTTTTTTTTCTTTAATCAAAGTTTTATTTGTCTAATTTTAAGAAGATTAGTTTCAATTTTGGTGATCGAAACGTCTATTGAGAGGCAATAGACGTCTATTGGGGGTAATAAACCTTTTCCACGACATACGAGATCTTCGACGACCTCTTTGGAGACCTCCGGCAAGGTTTTCAAAAAAGTCTGATGGGTGGCGATCAGCGACCGATGACGAGCTCCAGCAAAATCTCCTATGGTCTCTCTCTCTCTCTCTATCTCTCTCTCTCTCTCTAAGTAACAAATAGGTGAGAGTAAAATGGTCTAAAAAAAAAACAAAACAAAAAAACTTAATAGGGTATTAGGAAAGACTTCCTTAGAGTGTTTTAGGGAAGGAGGAATTAAAAAGAGTTTTTCTATTGGGGCCTCCATATTTGCTCATTTGACCGCTTATCTCTTTACACCTCATATTTGCTTTTTAAAAAGTAAAATTTGCTAAGTAAACCTCTTTCATATGCCTAACTTAACCTTACTCATAAAAGAAAATTTTTGGGAGCATTAAAGATTAGTGCTCCCATAATTATTTATTTACCACAAAATAAACTTGACATTGCTCAAAAAAAAAATTGAGATAATTATTGAAAAAGATAGTGTAACTAATTAACATAAATTTATTAGGGTTTTTCAAGCCTACTATTTCATGCTTAATTATGGATTTTCAAAGCTTAGTTTTTATGGTTTATGGTTGCATGCTGGAATTTACATAGGTTGCAAAATTAAATTTGTTCACGCTCTTCTTTCATTATTTATTTTTGTCTTATATGCCGCTTCACAAACTTATTTGGTTAGTTTACATGAGAGCTCTCTATCCCCCGTTTCATGATCCTCAAGAGAAACACCTTTGTATCATAGTTTTATTTTTATATAATTAATTTTCCAAGTAATTTTGAATGCATTCTCTTGATTTTTTATTTTTTCAAAGCTTTTTTTTTTTTTTGAATAAAGTTTTTCAAAGCTTTTATAACTAATGAAAATGAGAAATATGAAATGAGAAAAACTAAAATGGAAATGAATAATTAAAGTACTGTAGATATATTTCTATTATTATAAATCTTTGCAGAGAAAAAAAAATATTTTCCTTATTAGTTTGCTTTCTTTAACGGTCTTTTTGTATAAGGATACATTATAATTAAAAATTGAAAGAGGTCTAGTGAGTAGATTAAGAGATTCCAATAGAAACTCTCATTAAAAAAACTTAATGGAGTAAGTGGGAAAAAAATCTCTAGAAATAGGATAAATGGACAAAAACCCTTTAATAAAAGATCTTTATCAACATGTCAATTTTCCTTGATTGAAATAAGAAATTTATTTTATTTTGATGTTTGATTTTAACTTGATATTTTACAATCCATAATTATTTGTTTTTATTTTTATATAATAAATTAGTAATATTGTTAATGGGGATTGGGGCGGGTACAGGGATCTAATCCCTAATAGGAACGGGGACGGGGAATCCCCAGTATCTTATTACGGGGATTGGGGTGGGTAAGGGGATGGAGAATGAAGTCGGGTATGGGGATGGTAATTTAATCACCTTACTCTTCCCTCCTCATTGCCATCCGTATCCAATGGGTATCAATATATTCATCACAAGTCATAATAGGCCTTTACATACCTTTCCGCTGCTATCTATATATAAACAGACAAGAAGATAGTGGTAGTAACCCACAAAGTTACATAGACAATAGACTCACTCATTAAACATTCAAACGTAAATAAATAAAAGGGTTAATTACATATAAGTGCATATTTGAATGTTCTTTTAGCCATAAGGCCACCAACTATTTTTTTTCCCTCATAAGGCCACTAGAATAAAAAAATGTGTTAAATTTTGGATATAAAAATTAATATATTTACATAAATGCCACTAGAGTAAAAAGTTAACAATCATTCTCTCTCCTCTCCGGTGAGGTCTCCTGCCAACTCCGGCGGGTCTCCGGCAGACTTTCGGAGAACTCCTGCCAACTTCCGGCAACCACAAAAGCTACTCTGGTGAGATTTCCGATAATCTCTAGTAATGTCACAAAAGCTACTATTTGATGTCGCTTTTGGGAAGCGCACAATTTAACCCTGAAATGTCATTAGTAGTATAAAGTAAATAGGGATCGTTCTATTCCGGGGATTGAGGGTAATTAAACAATTAAAATTAAAACAAGTAAGATATTCACAAAAGTATTCACAATTATAAACATTATTTACGAAAATAGGGGGGATTTTGTTTTTGGTTTTCTTTTGCCGAAAATAAATACTAAGTTAACTAAACAATTAAAATGCAAAAACATAAAAACATAAATGGGATGCAAGAAACAAGGATCAAAGTCGAAACTCATGATTAAAATTGATTCAAGTTCATCATTGTTCATCATAGTCATGCAAGAGGAGTTGATCATGTGAAACGTTCAAAAGCAAACAATTTCCCATATTTTACTTTCAATGCTAATTAACCTAAGTGAAAGCACCTAGATTAATCCTATCAAACATGCAATCAAACCCTAGAAAGCTAGTCAATCATGTCATGTTTAACGCATTAAGCACCTAGAAAGGCTATCAACTCAAATGTGCAACTTAGTATGAAAAAGTCCACCTAATTGCAATCTTCTTTGATTAAATTCGGTTTTATACAAAACCTTTACTACTTATTGATTCAAGAACACAAAACCAAAAAGTTGATTCATGTTCTCAAATTCGTAGCAACATTCACATAAAAACCCTAAATGTTTCGAACCATTCAAGATTATCATACAAAAGATTTCTATCATGCAAATTTAATCAAACACTCACACAAAAGCAACCATAAATCGCAATATATGAATCTGAAAATTAACAATTGATCATAAAATTTCAGAAAACAATACTTGTTCAAACATATGTGTCAACTAAGGCATAACCAACGAAAATTACAAAGCAAAGGTTACAAGGAGAATCGGATTACACCGTGATGAAGATGAGATGAATGAAGTGATGAATGGTCTCTTGAATTTCGAAAGCAATCTTCAAGGATGGATGGATGATGTGCACGGCTTGACCTCTTCTTCCTTGGCCTTGCTTGAACTTCGTGGTTGCCCTAGAGGATGGAGAAGAACACGGCTAAACTAGAGAGAGTTTTCTGATTTTTTCCAAAGTGTAAAACGTAAAAGTGGGAACTAGGAACTCCTTGACGTTGAGAAAGGGGAAGAATATATAGGAGCACGGCCTCCTTTGTTCTCCAAGCCGTGTAACCCTAGTAATCTCACGGCACAATGACATAACTCCACAAATTCCCTCCAATGCTTGCTTGCCACATAAGCCCTATGAGGTGGTCCAACCAATCACAAAATTCTCTTTTAATTCCCTAGAAATCTTGCCGAAATTCATTGAGATAATTTCTGATTTTTCTTGTTTAATTTCGGCCAAACTTCCTTTAGGAATTCTAGGGATGAATCTAGACTCCTTTTAGCTTTTCTTGGTCTCCACACATATTTTGTTTCCTTAAAACTCTCTTAAAGAAAGAATCTTTGCCGTCCAAAGCTAGGGTTTCACGTTCTCCCTTGTTTATCTCTTCCTTTTTCACGGCAAAACATCTAGGGTTTATCTCCAAGTATTTTCTTTCCATAAAAATAGCCCTAGAAAATCTCCCTAGAAAATCTCCTTTTAATTTCTGATTTTTGGACGCCTCTTCCTTGTTTCTCTCTTGCAAATTCACGGCAAAACATCTTTAGGGCTAGGGTTTGCGTTACCAACCCTAGTTCCATGGGCTCTTGTGGGCTTTTATCCAATTAGCCGAAAATCCAACAAGTCTTGAGAGTTTTAGGGCCTCCATGCGTCACTTCTATGCCATGTCATCTTCCAACGTCTCAACACTTTATTTTTCCATTTCCTTTTCATAGTAACGTTGGAAACTTCATTGGTGGGCTTTCCTCCTTTCTGCAGGGTTTCCTGGTTGGACCAGGAAAACTTCTTTTCTTCATTTCTGCTCATTTCAGTGGCTCATTGTTCTTCATCTTTGCTCCCCTTGATGTTCGCAAGCTCCTCTCTCCATTTATGAGTTCATTTCCACTTTCTAGCTCGGAGGTCCTGAAAGTAGAAACTAGTAAGAAAAATAGAAACTTTCCTAAAATGAAAAATGGCAACTTTCCTAGACTGAAAATGGAAAACTTTCTAAAAATGAAAAATAGAAACTACCGAAAATGGAAACTTACTAAAAAGAGATAAATAGAAACTACAAATATAGAAACTTTCTACAAATAGGAACTTTCCCAATCAAAGAATGGAAACTTTCCTAAACAGGGTTTTAATAAGGAAATAACGCAAGAAATGTAGGGAAATGCAGTTAAAACGTCGCATTAAAATGCTCCTATCACTATTACCAACAAAATCTACTGTCACTAGCAACAAAAGCTACCCCGGTGAGATTTCTAGCTATGTCACAAAATCTACTATCACTAGTAACAAAAGCTACTGTCACCAACAAAAGCTACACTCTCCAAAACCAAAAACTACTGTCACCAACACCAAAAGCTACGCTCACCAGCAATAAACGTTACCGTCACCAACACCAGAAAGCTACACTCACCAGTAAGAAAATCTACTCTCGCATCACCAAAACTGACTTTCATCAACGCCAAAAGCAATAATCAAGTAGAACAAAAGCTACTTTCGGAGAATGAGAAAGCTATTCTCAGAGACTAAGAAAACTATGACAATATAAAGGATACAACAAAAATAAAATGGTACTAGAATCGAGAAAAGAAAACATATTCAATGTTACAAAACGTATGCTGGGTTCAACAATAATGTAACTATATAAAAAGCTACTTCTATACTTGTAAAAAGCCACTACCATAGTTGTGAAAATCTATTACAATAGTTGTATAAAGCTATTGTCAATGTTGTAATGCTACTATCATTTTTCAATGGTGATGCTCTAAACTGATAGGCATCATTTGCCACCTTTAGCACGAAACTTCATTTCAACATTTCTTGGTTGGCCGAATGATCTCTTGGTCAATGGAGGCTTCAATATCCAAATTCACATGATTTTCTAAATCTACTACTACAAATGCAAAGGAGAAGAACTCTGCAAGAACAAAGATACAACAAAATATTAGTATTTGAAATGAAAACTAAAACAACAATGTACCATTGCACTACAAACGTGACACTCTTTATCAACTAGATAAAAAATAAGCAATCTAAAAAGCTACTGTCATAAATACAGAATGCTACTATAGCACACGTACAAAGCTACTAAATCAGTAACAAAAAGCTACTGACATAGGTACAAAAAACTACTATAAAACTTGTACAAAGCTACTGGATCATTAATAAAAAAAGCTACTATACATACCTCTACTAGTGACACTAGTTTGCTATCTCACCAAGCATAAGTAATACCCTCTTTGGGACACCCACAAGCCATGGTGAGGCCCAACCGAGACATGCATCTTGTAGCCCTATGTTCAAGCTACGCTACGGTATCCGGAAGTCACAAATCCGTCGCCGGGAAGCCACCTTCCCGGCCTTGCCAAGTTGCCTCCACAATATGCTTCTCCAGACTAGAATAGTAACTTTGAGTCCCACATCTAAGAAAATGTAAATGAGGGAGCCTCCTTCCCCTATAAAAGGAGACTCCTTCCCACTTACTCAACACACACATGACATCTCATGTAATCCACTTGGGCCACAAGGCTCAACGCCCTAGTACAACTTTCAAGTGGATGTAGTTTCCCGCTAAGGCGGGAAACGAACCACTATACATCTTGTGTTAATCTCTCTCTCTCTCTCTCTCTCTCTCTCTCTCTCTCTCATTCTTTACGTTGATTAGATCCCCAAACGGATCCAAACATTAACATTGGCGCCGTCTGTGGGAAGCCAACTCATTGGCTTCGTCACCTACCATGAGCTAAGTCTGCTTAGCGGAACTCAAAGAAATTCTTCCCTCCTTCTTTGAGTCATTTCAAATTCATTGGTTAACCGTTTCTCTTTAGTCATTCTTGAGCCTTCATTGGTTCCCAGTGAATTTGTGTTTCTTGGCGGCAACTTTTGCCAAGGCATGATCAAACACTACTCCAGCGGTACAATTAGAGCAAAAATGTGCAGAAACTTGCACCTTGAGGGCAAGTCAACGCCCAACTCAAAAGTCAACGATGAACTATTCAAAAAAAAAAAAAATTTAGCTGCCCATTTGCTCTGGACACCCGGAGGTTCACTTTGGGCACTGTGACATTCTTTAGCCATCTTCCGCTACACTGTACACCGCTGGCCAACCACCGCCAAGCTTTTGTCAGCCTTCATGACACAACAACAAGGTCAACGCCCAACAACATGGGTCACCTCTGAGCACCACAACTTATGGCCATTCTTCGATCATCAGCATCAGCGGCACACCACCGCTAGCTATGCCCAGCGGTCAGCAACCAGCAACCTCCGCTCCGCCAACCGGTAGTCACCGCTAGACAACTCTCCACACCCAGAAAACTTCTCTGGGCACCCATCACCATTCTTCAATCATCATCAGCGCCAGCGTCATCACTGTCAGCGGCACAGCTCCGCTAGCTTCAACCGGCGGAACCGAGCTCCACCAGCTGTCATACCACTTCCTCCGCATCTGGTCTCAGCTTCGCCGCTAGGCTCCATCAGCGGCACCACCGAACTTCCGTCAGTGACACCGCTAGCAAACCATCCTCCGCTAACTCAACGAACACCGCCAGTGTCAGCAAGCATCACTTCCGTCAGCAACCTCCGCTGACCACACGGCTTTTAGCGCCTCCGCTATGCTCCGTCAACGGCAGCGGTTTTCTGTGCCACCGCTAGCAGGCCAGGCCTCACATGGACACCAAGAGCCCCGCTGACCTCGAGCACCGCCGGCTGGCTCCGCTGGTCACAGTCGCCGCTCAACCACTACTGGACGTCCTCCTCTGGACAGCTTCTCTGCCGGCCTTCTTCCTCCGCTGAGCTCAAGCACCGCCGAACCCGAGCCCCGCTGACCTCGAGCACCGCTGGCTGGCTCCGCTGGTCACAGTCGCCGCTCAACCACTGCTGGACATCCTCCTCTGGACAGCTTCTCTACCGGCCTTCTTCCTCCGCTGAGCTCAAGCACAGCCGAACCCGAGCTCCGCCGAACTCCGGGCCTGCTGCGAAGTTCCGCCGGTCTTCTTCCTCTGCTGACGAGTTTTCTCCGCCAGACTTCTCAGCTGGATGAGCTTCCTCCGCAGGACTGCACCACCGGACCTCAACGCTGAACACACACCGCTACAGTCCACAGCCGGCCATGTTCCGCTGGTCCCCTTCGCTGGATTTTGCCTCTCAGGCACTCAGCTGAGCTTCTCCGCTAGGAGACACCGCTGGACAATACTCCGCTCCGCCGGTCAAACACCCTGCTCCGCTGGCCTAACCTTTCTCCGCTTACTGGAGCTTCCTCCATTAGGCCAATCCTCCGCTGAGCTCCAGGTCTGTCGAGTCTCCGCTGTCTCTATTGTCTCCGCTGAGCTCTGAGTTTCCGCCGCACTTCGCTCTTCCGCTGAGCTAGCACAACACCAAGTCTCCGCTCATCTCCAAGCCACCGCTGAGCACCAGAGATCCACCAACCCGCTGGCCAAAACTCCCGTCTCTATTTTCACCGAGCACTGGAAATTTCATCCACCAGTACTCACCAGATTCTCTTCTCGGTCTTCTCCGCAATCGCCGCTGAAATCAATTATGAGATCAAGTTCATCGACTGCCCAGGGACTGCAGCAACTCGTCTGCCCCTTAATAATTGCAAAAGTTAAGTTTTTCTTTTCCTATTTCAAGCTTTGCGCTTATACACCTATTGCACCACGTGCTTCGTACAACTAATTAAGCTTTTGTCAACACAAGCATGACTCTTATCTAAGGCCACCCATTAATTGCATGACACATACACCCTACCACTTTGCCTACGCACAAGTGTTGTGTCCTTGCTTATAGTCTGCATGCTCTACATACATGACACATCAATACTATAATCACCGCCACATTACTTGACCGATGCATATGTGGGCACAACGATTCTATCATGCACAAGCCAGGCCTATCACCATGTTGGCAGTCACTAATTATCTATTCACAATCAATAGAGTGCTAGCTTACCCCACATGTCTGTTTCCCTTCTTTCATGGTCTGCTATGCTCAAGGTAGGTACCACGTATCAAATGCATAATACACTTGTCTCTTACATAGCAGCTATCAATGCAAATCTAATATTTGATTGATCACTTCCTAGTCAATATATCGCTGCAACATGGTAAACATAAACTTGTACATCATACATAAATCATTCGAAAGTACCCTTTATGGTAATTCAAAATTGTACCATGCCGGGCAACTATGCTAAATCAAATCATTATATTTTGTATACACGTACCGTGCTACTTTATATGTGTACGTGCTACTTTGTATGTGTACAATTGCATTGTACCCAAGCTCCTCAGGCATATGATCATTCTATGCCTTAATCATATTTCACTTTTATACAACCATCTCCCATTTTATATGTAGAAATGTAATCAACTCCTATTACTTGAAATGCAACATTTCTCATGCTTTTACCCGCCCGAGTGCATGCAAATAATCAATTTTACTTACCGGTCGATACATTAATATGAATAAATTATTTACCTTATGTTGAGGAGATACAATCGCCGAGCACTGCCTCAATGATCGAGCCTCTTACTACGGTGCTTCGCCAAAGCAATGGAGCGTCGTGCTTGGACAACTCCAACATGATTTGGGTACCTACACCAATTTCTCTTCCAACTCGCTCCAAATCGGCATAAGATAAGTCACTATATCTTATCACCTACACCAATTTCTCTTCCAACTCGCTCCAAATCGGCATAAGATAAGTCACTATATCTTATCTCTTACGCTTTTGCAATTAGAGCCTTTGCCATGACTATACATGTCTCCACGATCCTTTAGCATATCTACAAAAATACAAAAATGTTATTAGCATCCACACTACAAGTACATGCTGTACACATATGCCATGCTCTTATTTAATTGCAACCCAATTAAATAAATATGGGTCACTCAAACAGAATTTTATTACTTGCTCTATTTGTATGTCATGTTTCATACAAGTACAAACCTTACGAGTCTGTGGTCACCGCCAAGCGGTAAGGCAACGACTCATAATGACAATGACCGCTACGCGGCATTGCAGTCAAGTTTCTCCTCTGAGAAATAGTAAAGGGACTAGTTAACACAGCCCACGGCAGCCATTGATCCGGCAGTTAACCCCGACGCTTGGGTACTAAAGATTGGGCTCGCTACCCAACACCCTCTGCTCCGTGCAGCTCCCCCTCAACAAAACAATTTACCGACCATCCGGAGGTCCGTCGTGGCTAGGGAGTGGGGGACTCCCTGGCAGGCCTAGCAGGGGCCCACCCGAAAGGGCAAAAGCGTTCGCTCCAACCAATTCTAGATGAACGACGCACTCGCACTAATTATGCTTGATATATGGCACAAAGCTACGCTTTGGTATCAACCCGCGAGAACACCCTCCTTGATTGGGGACTTTGGGGACTTGTACATACAGCCCAACATAATTAGCAACGGTCACGCTCATGCCCCAGGGCATCACCTTCGAGCTACCCGTTAAAGACTCAGCGGCATCCTCGAGGTCTCACGCTCTCGCCGCAGCTGTACCGCAGAGATGTCATGCTCTCAGCTCAGCGACATCCTAGAGCTCTCGAGCTCGTGCCTCAGCGGCACCCCCGAGCTTCCCGCTCATGCCTTCCCGGCACCCCCGAGCTCCCGTTCGTGCCTCAGCGGCACCCCCGAGCTTCCCGCTCATGCCTTCCCGGCACCCCCGAGCTCCCGTTCGTGCCTCAGCGGCACCCCCGAGCTTCCCGCTCATGCCTTCCGGCATCCCCGAGCTTCCCGCTCATGCCTTCCCGGCATCCCCGAGCTTCCCGCTCATGCCTTCCCGGCACCCCCGAGCTTACCGCTCATGCCTTCCCGGCACCCCCGAGCTTACCGCTCATGCCTTCCCGGCACCCCCGAGCTTACCGCTCATGCCTTCCCGGCAACCCCGAGCTTCCGCTCATGCCTTCCCGGCATCCTCGAGCTTTTCCGCTCATGCCTTCCCGGCATCCTCGAGCTTACCGCTCATGCTTTCCCGGCAACCCTCGAGCTTCTGCTCATGAGCTCCCGCTCATACCTTCCCGACACCCCGAGATTACCGCTCATGCCTTCCCGACAATCCTCGAGCTTTACACTCATGTCTACTCGACACACCACACGTTAATGGAACATTGAATTCTTCTACCATTTGTCGCTTGCGACAAATTGAATTCTTTTCGCGTTCCATTAATGCGAGCGACAACCAAACAAACACAAGCGTTCACGTATTTATCATTCACGAAATTGCAAACGCTTACCTTCGCAGCGCTCATACAACTTACATTTCTCATATGCAATCCATATGCTCACACGACCATACGCGCTTTCGAGTTTGTACGCCATAATCGATCGTACTCGGTGCCATTCGCGTGTATACATCAACATGTATCACGCATCCCGTACGTTCATATATGCCAACGCATATAAGTGCAACTCACATTTGTTGCCTAATGCAACGAGCATCCTACATATGCCGGTTTTTTTTTGTCTTTGTTTTGCAGGTTAAACGAGTCCCTTCTTGCTTACGGAGTTCGGGGACTTGTAGGGGCTCCGTGCCCCCCGGTTACTTATGCTTGATGACTTCATGATTATAACTCCCCAACCAAGAAGCTCCTCTTACTTGGGGACTTCGGGGACTTGTAGATACCTCTACTAGTGACACTAGTTTGCTATCTCACCAAGCATAAGTAATACCCTCTTTGGGACACCCTCAAGCCATGGTGAGGCCCAACCGAGACATGCATCTTGTAGCCCTATGTTCAAGCTACGCTACGGTATCCGGAAGTCGCAAATCCGTCGCTGGGAAGCCACCTTCCCGGCCTTGCCAAGTTGCCTCCACAATATGCTTCTCCAGACTAGAATAGTAACTTTGAGTCCCACATCTAAGAAAATGTAAATGAGGGAGCCTCCTTCCCCTATAAAAGGAGACTCCTTCCCACTTACTCAACACACATATGACATCTCATGTAATCCACTTGGGCCGCAAGGCTCAACGCCCTAGTACAACTTTCAAGTGGATGTAGTTTCCCGCTAAGGCGGGAAACGAACCACTATACATCTTGTGTTAATCTCTCTCTCTCTCATTCTTTACGTTGATTAGATCCCCAAACGGATCCAAACATTAACAGCTACTAATTTTGATTAAAAGCTACTATAACACATGTACAAAGCAACTAGACTAGTAATAAAAAAACTACTGACATAAATATGATTACACAAACCAGCTAATTATACATGTTGATAGTGTAACAAAATTTCAAATAAGAAATGCTTGAAATATGAAATCACAACAATAAGAAAATTGAATTTCATTCGGATCATGCTTTTTCATTTTGATAAGCTATTGACAAAAAAAACTACTTAAAATCAATCAAAATGAAAACAAAGAAACTACTGACATTAGATTGAAAAGATACTAACATAGAGATAGAAAGCTACTATCACTGTGTTAAAAAAACCACTGTAACAGTTATAGCAAGCTACTGACTTGAAATCAATTAAAACAAAACAAAAAACCTATTGACATCAGCTTGAAAAGATACTAACATAGGCATAAAAAAACTAATATTACTGTATTGAAGTCACATGTAGTTCATATTTACCAACGACTGAATACAAAATTCACTGGTTGATAAAATAGATTTTAACAAATATGTTTGAGCATCAGCTGCTCTAATGGCAGTTACATGATCACCACAATTGGAGGCAATTGGTATAGAAAACAGAATGGTTAGTCTTGGTTGGTCCCTGCGAAGGGCTAGAAAACTCGGGATCATGACCTTCCAGCTATGCGACTAATAAGACCACCACGAATGTACGTAGGAGCCTTCTATCAATTATCATCTAGCACAAGCTACATTATACGCTGGTAACCATTTATTGATTTTTTTTCCCTAGGGGTCTGGAAGACAACGGAACTACCTATGAAATCCAACACAATGTATACCACATCAAACTAATAAATAAGGTGTAATTAATGAATTTACCTTTCTAGAGCAATAGCAAATAGCATATCAAGCTCAATAGGTCGTACATCTCCATCCTGGTGTTTGTCACTAACCAATACAAATTCTTAATAACACAACTCATTAATAATCTTCTAGATGAAAGATAAAGCCCTGAAAATCTAACAAGAATTCATCTTGATGATTCAAATATCACAAAGCCCTACAATTTAACAAGAAGTAGAAGTAGGAGAATCAAAGTCACAACATATGGATGGATTTGTTCGTAACAAAAAAAGTGATCAATTTCCAAGAAGCAAATCTGAACATGAACCAAACACAAGAATCAATGCAAGCCATCCACTCGCTTTAGTTCTTCGCTGCGCTTAATACTAGTCTCCATGTTAACAATCCACACATCCACAAAATCAAAATCAAACGGAGCTCCGTTTTCGGTTGCATAGGGATTTACATCAGAAATCGATAAGTACAAACTAACCTGGATGATGTGTCGATGACGGTGACGGGAATACGATCTGAGGGGTGATCAGATTTTTGAAGACAAAGCAGGCCTATCTGATCTCGGAGCGACTCCAATTTGCGCTAAGTCGGCGACTGCGAAATCCTGCAGATCGAGTATAAAGCACAGCCCAACCATTTCGGCTCTTCTTCGTCATCACTACCGGAGAATCGGTCGCCAGCGACGTGAGAGCGACATCGAGATGCTTCAATTCAACAAGCGCCTCCACTATGCTTGGAACGCTGAGACCTCTCGCCGTTCAGGTCGTACCTTAGGTTGCTTTGATGAAGGCTGTAGTCATCTTGGCCGCCGTTGCCGGAAGCCAGAAAAACAAAAGCGACAAGTTTCGTCGAAGGACGAAGATGAAGAGAAAGGGCTTCCTCGAGAGAGTCGCAGAGAGAGAGAGGGAGAGTGGTTAATCTGATACCAAGCGGTTAGTTTTCTTAGGTAGAAGGGTAAAATGGACAGAGAAAAAATAATTTAAAGAGGCAAGTGGCTTTATGTGCACAAACAATTTAAGTGGCCTTATGATTAATATAAGTCTCAAGTGATACTTATTTGTAATTTTCTATAAATAAAAAAGCCCAGCCATGTTCTCCCTGCACAGATGACAGACCATCGTACAACAGCAGCACATCCCTACTCCGTCATCTCCGCCGCTGCCGCTGCGAAACCAGGACCCGCCGTCGCCAAACCAGAACGCCATCGACCACCAGGATCACGAACGATGGAAACCTCCAGTAGATCCACACCCAACCGGGTTGAATCACCAGAACAACCAGACGCTGTAGAAATTAAGAGCCGGCGTCGCACATGCATGGAAGATGAAGACTGAGCCTCGTGACGACGATCAATTCCATCTAACTATGAGCACAGCACTTCCTACCAAGCCTCCATCGAGCCATAGCACCAAAACACCCGTCCGGCAGCATAACACAACGTCGGCGAGGCCACAGGCCAGACTGCCGCCGGACGTGCGAGGAATTGCAGAAAACCGACAACGGTCTTTGGGGACTAGAGTCGCAGAGCGGCTAGGGTTTTGGGCATTTTTTTTAGTTGAGCTGATGGCGATGTGTCATTTGCAATCCTCTAAAATAGTCGATGATCTTAAGGCTGCAACATTTAAACTGGATCCATCTGAAGAAGAGGCGGGGAAGGTCATCCGAGAATTGCTCCGCCAAGATGCTTCTGCACCAAATTCAAAAGAAGATTCTGAACTCAAGGCCCTTCAACTTGCATCCTTGAGGCTCCGTATTAATTACCTCATCGCAGGAAGTCTTAATAGAGAAAAGATCTATTAAGACGTTGCTACAAAAAGTTGCTGACTGCAGTGGCCCTCGAAAAAAGCAGATCTGGACATTTTTCTTGTATCTATTGAAGAAGTATGGAAACTTAATATTAGATGAGCAAACAGGGAGTGCCCCTGTGAGGCAACAAGGATCACTTGCTTCTTTGAATTCTGGCAGTGGTTTTGAGTGTAGTCAATATGCTGAAGTTGAACCTCCTGAGGAACAAAGTAACACGTTGCTTAGATCCGTACCTCGTGAGGAGTTTTCAAGCGGAACTTCCAGTTTGATGTACGAACCTGTTGCCGTTGCTTCTGGCCAAACATATGAAAGGACGTGGATACAGAAGTGATTTGATGAGGGTCATGATACTGGCCAAAGGCTGATACCGAACTAGCCAACCTTTCATTGACTCCAAATAATGCCATGAAGTGGTCAATATCAGAGTGGTTTTCGATGCATGGAATCACCATTCCAACCCCAAGTATGGAACTAGAAACCCTTGACTCACGGGAAAACAGTTCCATTGATAGTTCAGTCAGTTCTATGTCATTTGGATCCGTTGCTACCAGTGTCTATTCTGATGCTCCATGCAATAAGACAGATGGCTTGGGTTTGGTTCAGACTGATGATGATTCTCTAAAATACCAATATGCTAACAAATGTGAGACAGATTCGAAATGTCTGTCTAATATTAGTAAACTCAAATGGGAAGACCAATGCAAGGTTGTTGACGACGTTCAAGACCATTTGAAATGCAATGCTGAAGCTTTGGATTCTATGTCATCTGAGAATTTTGCTGAACCTCTCATCAGATTTTTAAGGGATGCACATGATCTGGACGATGTAAAAGCTCAGAGAGATGGATTTCAATTATTATAGGCCTTTGTGAGCAAAAACAGGTAAATTTCTGTCTATAGCTGAGAATTCATTGCTCCTACTTTTCTAGGTTGTAAATTATGTTTTGAGGGCGATGTTTAATGTTTCAAACTGTTATTGCAACTTTGGCATGCCATTTCTTTCCTCCTGGAATTGGGGGAGTATTGGGTTCAGCATAGGGAGGACACCATTTTCGACCCTTTCTCTGGTTGACATAATGCACATGGTTTGGGTTTTAGGCCTGTATTCTTTGTTCCATGGATTGCATAAAGTTTAAGAGTCTGAATCCATATTGTAGAATTTTCTTATATTTGCCTTTGTCGTTGCTCTCTTCTTGCCTCTGCTCTTGTTCTTCTTCTATGCGGCGAGCTTTTTATTTTCATTCTGCTGCCTCATGTAGGAACGGAATACCTTATCTACATGAAGACGCATATAGTCTGTTGGCATGCTATCTTGATTCAAAGATAAAGGAAGAAGTTCTTGCCATAATGGAAACTCTGTTTAGCCACAAGCATTGCAGAACCAAGATCTCAGCATCTGGTGCACTTGCATCCATTCTAAAACTTCTGGACTCCTAGATCAGAAATGTCCAGGGAAAAGCCCTTAAAGTTTTGTGCAATTTATCATTTGATAGAGGAATTTGTTCTCAAATGCGATCTTTGGAGTGCATTCCAAAATTGGTTCCTTTCTTGGAAGACGGTGTTCTTACAGGAAACTATATATCTATATTGAAACATTTGTGCGATACTGAAGAGGCCAGGATTTCTATTGCTGAAACTGATGGATGCATTGATTCTGTTGTTGAAGTCCTAAATACTGGAAGTAAAGAGCACTGAGCATCAAGAGCACGCGGTTGATATCCCCCTTTCTTTATGCTCTGAGGGCATTGACTATCGTCGCTTGGTCATGCATGAGGGTGTTATTCCTGCTCTTGTCCTTTCATCTACAAATGGGACAGAGAGAGCAAGGGTAACTTCAATGGAAGTTCTACGTCTCTTGAGAGATACTGATTATGTCCATCAGCAAGAATCTGCTGAACCTGAGCCTGACGCAGCTAGAGACGATGTAAATCACTCAAATGCAGAGAAAGCATCAAAGGCATCGGGAATTTTCGGAAAGAAAATATTGATGTTCTCAAAACCTAGTTCCCTTTCACCAAGAAACAAGGAATGAAGCCTGCAATGCGGATCACTATAGAAACCTGAAGAGCATACTGGCAATCAAGCTGTTCTCAACTTCTCATCGAGGTAGTGATTCAGAGCAGCATTACTTGTGGGAGTGCAATCCCCCATCAATCTTAACCAAATTGTATCTGATTACTCTTGGCTCCTTTCTTTGTTGTATTGCAGATATTAGTGTTGGAGAGCAACCTCCTAGTGAAAGAATTAAATCCAATTACAAAGTGGTGGAGATAGAGGAAAGCAAAACCACAATCTTCTGCTGACTCTGTCGGAGTCCAAATATGTGCAATCTTTTTTTATATAGCTTTTCTCGTGAACTTTGAAGAGAGAAGTTCAAAATCTATATTTCTAGTGTTAAAACAGTTGCTAGCCAGTCTTCAATTCAGTTAGGTCCTTGATACAAAAGAGAACTATTGCACATTACACTGGTCCAAAAGGAATTCGTAAACATAAACAAGACGAACCAAAGTTCAAAAAAATCCGGCAACCTGGATATCCTCATTTTTGTCAGTTGTATTCTGGCTTTCATAAATCCTTTGATTTTGCCACTTGTCGTTACCTTTTTTTTTCTCCACCTGCTCAAAACGTCTTGCTTTCCTGGGACAAAAGAAAGCTTATTAATCAGTCATCATAACATCTTGACACATGCGCAATAATGTAAGTTTTCACATTCATAAAGTAAACGGATATTAGAAAAGCAGGAATTAAGAGACTACTGTCATTTACAAAAGAAAGATAGAATAAATGATACAGAGAAAGGAACATTTGCACTAACCAGAAAGTTAATCTGAATCAGAGGACATTTGAGAGCGAGGATTCAATTCTGCTATCATTTTAGACAGTGTCTCGCCTATGTCTTCTGATTCATCCTTTGCGAAGCCCCAACTCCTAAGTAATTCTGCCCCAGGTCCTCCTCTGGCAATCCCAAACTTGCGAAGATCTCCCAATCTATTCTCCAAAAATGGCAACACAGCACTGCTAGACCGTAGCCTAGCTGCCATAGGGATGGAATGGACATCAAGTGATCCCCTTGATGAGGAACCAATAATTGGGGTGCCCAGAAGCTCACCATGTTGGCCAACACGGTTCCCAAAGATTGAGGGAAAAGGCAAAGGTATTGGTAGAGGGCATTGAGCCACTGACAGATGGCTAAACATCGGCCTTTTTATTGCATGCTGATAAGCAGCATGTACCATACCCTTTACTTCATTAATTGATGCCCGCTGACCTCCTGTTGAACAAACCGACCAATCAGAATAATTAAGCATCCAGTCCTCAACAAATCCCAGTAAAACTTTTCATAATTTTTTTCCAATTCACATTTCATTAAGTTCTGGACAAATTGTTCAATATCGTCACAAGAGTGCCAGACAGAGACAAGCCTGACATATTCCCAGAGTAAGTTTCACCAATGAATGGCTGCAGTATCATCATAAAAGTGACATTCCAGCAAGATGTTCTTCCTAAGAAATACAGTCCAAGCACTAAAACAGTTCTTGGTAACACAATTTCTACAGAAGACTTATCTAGATGCTTTAAGGTCTCTCAAACTTCTAGGAAGATTTTCTAACAGCATTTGACAGAATCAGTTTCTAGCTTTTTTTGAAATCCACTCAACCAAAGTCACATACGCACATGCAACTTAATGAACGATGTTCCAGAAGCACTACTGTCAAGTAACCTGAATGAGCATGCTAAACATGTCCAGGAGACTAATGAAAAAGATAATAAATATAACTGATGCTTTGAAAGCTTGAAAATGGTACCAGTTCCAAGGGCCCCCAGGACAGTCATGGATTCGACTGATTGTAAGTCTTCAACATGCTCTGAAACCTCTGGTGTCAGTGGCTGCAAGTTCCCGAGAAAAGTTTGTTCAGCCTGATTTCCTGGAATTTGCGATGCTAAATAATTAACCAAATTCATTGCTAACAACTGACACAAAATTCAACTGAAATAATACCAGTTGAAGAAGGTGCTGGCATTGCAGCATCCAGAATAGCGACCATATTCTGTCTAGCTTGCCCTGATAGAATTTGCACAACCTCATTAACAGTCAAAGAACCAGATGCATAAGTTGAGTCTGCATTGGACCCAAGCGGCTCCATTCGGAAAGGCATGCTAACAGAATGTAGGGTAGCAGCATACATTGCACTGCAGTGATAAGGCTTTTCATCTTTAATGCAGAGAAGCTTCGATGCTTTGCCTATGAAATCAAGTTGACAGAGATTAATACACAAGAAAGTGTAAATTATTTAGAAAACAGAAACTGAAGAGATCAACATGTACCACTAAACTTTTGTTCAAAAAAGTTACAACCTAACCTCCATATTAAGTATGTCAATTTAACAACCTAAGAAAAGATTAACTACTTGTATTATGCTGATTAATGGGATGAAACCATAATTGGAAGAGGAAGGAAAGAAAAAGAAACAAACTCCAGAAATATAATTTTAGAGCAACAGCATGTAAAACAAAACAGTCCGGATATCTTACTTCTACTCACTGAAGGTAACCCAACTGGAACAATCAGTTTACATAAAGATGATAGCCTTGAAAATGAAACTGCATCATGAAGCTTCCTGCTGACTCTATGCTTCTGGCTTATGGAATCTATTACAAAGCCAGGACCACGTACAGCATAGAGCAACACAGGAACATTTGTGTATTCATCTGCAATACTCTCCAGAAAATCAACTGCTATCGGAGAGAAACCTCCTGAGTCATCAACAATGAACTGGAAACCCTGTCAAAATACACCAAAATTCTGACTTTATATATCGAATGAAATCTTTTTTGGTGAGTGGCTTATACCAAAAAGACACTATCCAAATTTTATAATGAAACCGACACTACTATGTACTAATTTTACTGTTCATGTTCTAAAGGCCAATAAAGATATTTCAAGTCAATAATAACCTAGGCACAGCTCGTCACCCAGGTAAACATGGCTCAAAGAGTTTAAAGACTAAACCGGTCATCAACATACATGAATCAATCCATCAAACCAGGAAATGGCCCAATTGTCTATACCAATGAATTTTACCTGAATATGATCACACTCTTCTACGAAAAAGCGAAGTCTATCACTCATTTCTTCTCCATGTAAACCCCCAGAAAAGGAATCCCTTCCAATCCCATAATTGTCAAATTTGTGAGCATCTGTCCACAATCCACTTAATTCATATAAACTCTGGGGATGATAGTGGGCTTTTGAATAGTCAGTCCAGTATTGAACATTATTTTCCAACTGTTCCACAATGTCCCTGTCAGAAACTTCTCTTCGAGAGCCATTCTCACCATCATTGACACCATTTTCAACAGTCAAAGAATTCTCCAGCTCTTCCTGGTACAAACTTTGCAAGAACAAATTTCTCCTACGGGGTTCAGAGGCTTGAGTAGAAACATTACCATCCCTGCACATTGGTCTAGATACATTAAATTCATCTATACACAACTAAACAAAAGGCAGATATGTAACATAATCAACTCAGAGATAAATGAAAACCAGACAAAAGGGCCTCACCATGTCATAACACTCGATGGTACAGATGATACCCCATTGTACAAAGTTCCAGATGAACTCATAGACCCAAGGGAACCTGCCACAACACAAAACAAATCAATCATTGTAATTTTCCATACAATCTAAACAACAAAATCCACAAACCCAAATCAAGGAGGCAATAAAAATCCAACCTTTGCAATTTCCATGCATTCTAGACTACAATGTGCAGAAAACCCAAATCAACTAAGCATTAAAAATTAAGTCTTTACAATTTCCACACATTCTAGACTACAAAATACAGAAACCCAAAACAAGTAGTACTACCTTTAAGGTCGACAGAGAGCAGCCGAGGAGTGTAGGTAGGAATGCCCTGTCGATTTCACATGTACAAGTATCTAAGCAAACCAAACTGAAAGCAAAAAAAAAAGAAGTAAAAAAGCTTGAAAAGATTAGCACACCTGGTGGGTTTCACCGTAGCGGTAGAAAACATCCATGTTCAAAGCCTGGTTCTTGAAAACTGGGTCTGCTTCAGGGTCTTCCGCCAACTCAAGTAGCTCATTCTACAAGCCACATAAGAACATGAATAAATAAGCATCTGCACAAGGAATTTGAATGTGGGAGTTTACGGGTGTTTGAGTACGTACCTGGAAGTTCCAGAAATGCGAGCCCACAAAGTTTGCGAAGCCTCCAACTTGGAGGGTGACGATTTCCCTCATAGCTTAGCTTGTGAAGATTGGCGGGAATCAATTTGGAGCCAAAATACTAAAGCAATTTGTTCTGGGTGTGAGACTACTAACTACTGTTTCAGTTGAACCTAGCTATCTGATGACGGGTTGGTCTGTAACGTCGGTGAGCGAGTGTAAAAGACAGAGAAGAGAGGAAGAGGGAAAGGGAGTCGCTGTTGCCGCCGCTGTTGGATTTTTTTTTTTTTTTTCTTTTTGCTCTGATAATTATGAGCAACATGAGTTGGACCATGAGACCCAATTGAGTTGGGCCATGAGTTGTTCATATATTTCTTTTACATTCATCGGTTCATATATGCACTTGGAGTTTGCCGACGGAATGTCGTTGGCGGAAGTCTTCATTTAAGAAAAAAAATTTCCGACAGCTTTCTGTCAGTTCATATCTATTTAAAAATAAAAAAATTAAATAAAAAAGAATTTCCATTTTATGGTGAGAAATGTGATCTTTGAAATGAATTATGCATTATTATGCAGTAATATAATAACTAAGATAAATGAGGAGGGTGAAGATAAAATTGTCCTTCGTTTGGAAAATTATTATATGGTTTCCGATCATAGTACACGAGGTGGTCTCTTAATTAAATTTTTTTTACTACTACAAGATCTTCACCAGATTCGAGTGATATTATTAACACAGACCACTATATGGTAATGCCACGTAGTAATGCGAGACCATAGAATAATTATTCATTTGTTAATAACTCTTGTAAATCATGAGGATGCACCAAAAACATGTATGTAATAAAAATATTTATATAAAAAGGGGTTCTAAAATAAATTACTTTTGTCATTTTTTTCTCAAAATGATCAAAATTACTTTTCTTTACTTAAAATTAATTTTTGTTGTTGTTGCATGAATTCACACTCTTGTCGAATTATAATTATAACTCATTTCATCATCCTTCTTCACAACTTCAGAGTACTTCTAAACCCATTTTCATGAAAACTTTAGCGTGTTTGGTGGAATGATGATGAAAGAAATTGGGCAAAAACCAAGATCTTGAATCATTTACTCAATGGCTCGATGCCTGGCTCATTTCTCAACTGAACAATAGTTGAGTTGTGACTGAAGCACGCTTTCCTCACCACCACTGATTGTGCTCCCAAGCACTATATAGAACGTCCAATAAACCCGACAATGAAAACATAGAAATATCGAATATCAAATTATTATCAATGGTTGACAACTTGACATCTCAGAGAATCAAAAAAAGGAACTATTTGGTACTTGGTCGCCATAATAGTGGTACAAATAAAGATTATCTTTTTATCATTTCAATTTTTCTAAGCAAAATATTCTAGGAGGATCACCATATCAACAAGATTGGATTCATCAAAAAATTTGCTTCATCTTGAGAGTGACTGCTTTGTCTGGATCTATAATTGTCTTTGCATGAGCTTAGCTGTAAGATTAGGTTAATCTATGAATGGATAATGTAAACAATACAAGCCATTTGTTTGGCTGCTGAGACGTAGATTGTTTTCAAATTTAATTTCAATGCTCCTTTGGATTTTAATTATATCAAGAAGCCATGTGAGAAACTGAGAATGACCTATTGCCATTTTTATCTGGGGAGGGATTTTGCAGAACACATTTGAGGCAAACAACAAGGATTTTAGTGAAGATGATAAGCAATTGGAACCTTACGATCTGAATTTGGATGCTAATAAGATTGAAAAGAATGCTTACAGTATCAGCTTGGAACTTTCAGGTCCAAAGACCCTGATGCCATTTAAGTTTCAGTACTCTTGAATGCAAACATACTTAACATAGTATCAGCTTCTCAAGTTCAGATATTGGAGCATAAACTAACATCAGAGAAGCTAAACCACAAGAATCAATTAAAGTGATTATTAAGTTGGGAAACAGTCATGTTACTTCCTACAATCAATAGGTTATAAGTGGTCATTACATAAACCTGTATAAAAGAAGCAGAGGGAAGCAACTTTTGCATAACAATGGCTCATTCTTCACCTCTCTCTAATTTAAGTAGCTAGTGCTTCCTCCAAAAACCTTCTGCTTCAAGTCCCTCTCTCTTTGTTAAAACACCGCTTATTATAACTATGCTCATCAGATCAGAGAATATGCTATATCCCCACGTATATTGGTATTTGCAAAATTCAGGGGATTAGTACAAGACTCTACATCTCCACCAGAGTTGTGGCGTGCCCCTTTCCAACTGTGGCCGTCTGAATTCTGATCATCTTCTTCTGTTTCTGTGCTGTTGCCTCCGGTTGTAGATTGACCACCTTTGGCAAACTCCATACCAAGGAGGGGACCCTGTGGAGAACCCGACTGTGAAGTATTTGCCTTTGAATTGTCTCCACAGTGATCTTGGTTCATCCATAAACCACTGGCTTCACCAGCAGAAGAGGCTGGTACCTTTCGGACGTGAAGTCTGTATTTCTGAACAAATAGGTTAACAAATCATTCCAACATGAAAAGAAAATGAAGAGAAAATAAGGTTAAACAAATCAAACACCTACCTGCAAATGGCTTTTCACTTCATCATTGGTGAGACCATCTACCTGCATAAGCTCTCTAATCTGTTTAGGAGTAGCTACTGCAAAACAGAATAAAAAATAAGTAAGGTGCACAAAGAAATGGAATTTGACTCAAACAATTAGAAAAAGGACTCAATTCAAGTAGTTTGGCATCAAGGGACTAAATTCAAGTATTGTGTTGGTATTTTCATGTTCTTTATACAGTTTCACAATCTTAGCTAATCAAAAATTAAACAATCCCTTTGTTGGAATTAGTTCACAAGAATAAGTGCATGATTCTTCCCACTAGTTTCACTTACTCACAAATTCTAACTTGAAAAGGACCAAAGACCAAGCAGAATTCCCAAATCCAAGTTCAAGTTCAACTTCCTCCCACTACATATATTTCCCATCTTAATTTCCAAGCAAGCAAATATCAATTGCCTCTAATACTTTCTAGTCTCAATGTCTAACCTTGTGATCCCCCAAGCTGTTGAAGTGCATCAACAAATCGGCGATGAAGCTCCGGTGACCAGCATCGCCTTTGTTTCCTAAAACATTGTTGCTGCTGCTGATGCTCAATCTGTAACTTCGCCAAAGATGGACCAGAACCTCCTCTAGTGCTGCTCTTAGAGTTTGCATTATTAAAGCCACCAAGTTCAGACGTTGGAGTCATCAGAGAAAGGCTTGGCACCTGTGAAACCTCCTTGTCTTCCTTCACACAAGTCCTCGCAAAACCAGACTCATAATTTCCCTTGAATGGCACAAACGCCCCTCCCCTGCTTCTCTTTCTTATTACTTTTCTCAATTGGGTTCTCAGGCACAGACCGATCATCATCCTCATTTCTCTGCCACACCAAAAAAAAAATTAATTTCCGCAAATTGAATCCCAATAAAGTCACAATCTTTAGTGAAAAAAAAAAAAAAATCTGTACTTTACCATTTTGAGTCCTGATTTGCTGTAATCAACGTTGATATTAGTGCTCCAGAGCTGAGCAGAGCTCATCCAGCTCTTCATGTCACTATTCTCCTTTTCCGAAACTACCCCTTCATTCTCATCCTTCTTCTTCAACGGTATGAACTCTTCAATCACCGCCCGATCTTCCACTTTCCCGCACTGCATTACTTCCTCTTTCAATCTCTCAATCGCTGCAAAAACCCAACAAATCATCAAAATATGACCAACAAACCAATCTCTTTTAGACACCAAAGAAAAAAAAAAGAAGCAAAATCAAACCCACCATCTTTCAATATAACCATACACAGAGGAAGCTCCCTCTTGAAAACCTCGATCTTCCTCATTTCATCTTCGAGTCTTTTCACATACTCCTCAAGCTTCAACGACCTCTGAGCGCCGTCTTTAACGGCCGAGACTTGTGACAGAAACTCGGAGATGGTCTTGGGGACGAAGACCATGTTGGAATCTAAGCTGAGCTCCATGTTGGTTTTGTTCTCTCTCTCTCTCTCTCTCTCTCTCTCTCTCTCTCTGTTTTGGGGTCTCTAGCATAACCCAGATAAACCTGATAAGGAGCAGAGAAAGAGAGACACAACTCTCTCTCTACGTGTATATATATATGTCGTAAGGGAATTTTCAGATTCAGGACAGCATAATAGATTCACTAGTCGCGTTCGGGTCGTCGCGTCTCTGAGTCGACTCGGGGGGTGACTCAGTGCTTTGACTCGGGGCGAGTTGGAGATGTGGGAATCTTTGGAATTTGTAGTCACACGCGGCGAAAATGTAATTGATTGTGTGTTTTTACCTTTCGGTTTGTTTGGTATGTTTCGGGGCGCTTCTTCAGGAAGATTCGTTAGGTAGGTGAAAGAAAATTAATGCCGGAAGGGCACACACTAGTTGACCTTAGATGCCAAAAGATTAGGGGCAATTTAGTAATTGAGACAGACAATTCTTCTTTCTCTAGTAGTGAACGGTCCATTTTTCGGGAGAAAATTCCAAACACCGATAGAAGAAGTGCACGTGCATCAACATGAATCAACAGTTGGGTAACATTAAATAAATTTTTTTGTTATTAAAAAAATGTAAACTATAAATATCAAAAGTTGAGATTACATAATAAATATTGAGTTACTTACACCGTTGGTGCCTATAATAAATTTTCATCTATTTTCCCTCATTTTTCTTTTTCTCACTCCCTGTATACTCCTTTTGTCGCCATAATGAATTGGTGTAAGAATCACGAATACATGAGAGTTCTAAATCACACAAACAATTACTCTACAATTTCTCATACTTAATGACTTTGAGGAATCCAATACCGCACTTCGCAATTTTTTTTCTGTGCCTGAGACCGTTTAGGTATTCCTAATTTTCGATTTAGCTAGTTTGTAGTTTTTTCTGTTGTTCTTGAAGAAGCATGTCTCTTCAAATTTTTAAAGGGATAAAGTTGTTGTCTTCCCCTTACCTACTTTGATGTACTCTTTTTACTTTTCTATTTAATAAATTATCCTCGTTCCGTCGAGGTTTGCCAAAAAAAAAAATTCTCTTCCAAGAAACAAAATATTTAAGATTACTTCGCAATTGAAATGATTTTGGACTTTTTGAAGTGCATTGTTGTGTAAGAGTCGATATCATTGCTTTCGTCCTCTACCACTTGGCTGGGGCTATGACTTTTTTCAAATTCTTTACAGATATTTCAATGGGTTTTTTACTTCAACAGTGTCTGAACTCTTCGATGACTTTTGAAATGATACCTGAACTTTCAAAGTTATCAATGTGATACCTGAACTCATTTTTTCGTATCAACGTCGTACCTGCGGTCAATTTCCGTCACAGAACTGTTAACTATGAACGTGCCCAGCACGTGAGGCACAAAATAAGGATAAAAATGACATTTCCCACTTCCTTTAGTTCTTCATGGGGTTTTTTACTTCACAGTATCTGAACTCTTCGAGAAACTTTTGAAATGATACCTGAACTTTCAAAATTATCAATGTGATACTTGGACTCATTTTTTCATATCAACGTCGTACCTGCGGTCGATTTCCGTCACAGAACAGTTAACTATGACCACGTACCCAGCACGTGAGGCACTTAATGAGGTTAAAAGACTAATTTACCCTCAAAAGTATTGTTTTTTATTTTTTTGCTTTCTTCTTTCTTGTTTTTCTTTTTCGACGTCTTCTTCCTTCTTATTTGTCCCCTCCGATTGGAAGCCATGGCCGCAAATCAGATCTCACATTCTCTCTCAACCACCCAACCCTTTCCAAGCACTACTTGACTACAACCACATTGAACTCAGCTAGATCCATATGGCTACCTTGCAAAAATTCAAGCTCCTCGCCACTCAATGCCCCGTCATCGCCTGAAGCCCCATGCACAGCCCATCCGCCAGCCCCGTCATCCACCTCTGCCGCCGTAAAACCCTCAGATTGCTCCTCACCTGCCCCGACCACGGTTGATTGCCTCGCCGGAGTACCTCTTCCGATGCTCCCACTAAGTACTGATATTACAACCGCGAATAACCAAAGGCCAGTTCTTTTTTGGACAAATTGATTAGAAGCTGGAATCAGTGAAATGATCATTGCCCCATTGTTCGATAAATCATATACAAATAGATATAGTTATACACAGACACGCAGTTGCGGAAAAATCAGTTTTGGGTTTTATCCGATCATCACCATCATTCGCCTTTGCGCCGCTGTTGAGAGAGAGAAAGAGAGTTCCAGAGAGAGAAAGAGAGAGACTCTCAGTCTCCTTCACTTTTGCAGATTTTGATTTAATTACAAATACATGGACTATTTTTTAAATTCATGAACCTATGCTGTGACGTTAGTTGCGGTGAGGAAGCCGAGTGCCACGACGGCGTGGCCCGCCTCCGTCATATCTCCGGCAAGCTGCACAAGAAGGTTTGGATTGCCACCGACCATATTCTCTCTCTCTCTGATCCCTCTGTCTGAAATCTTAGGTAAATTCCAAGTCTTAGATCTGGAGGCCAAGAGTCGTGAAACTGTCTACACCGCTCCGGCCTGCAATAAATTCAGAGAAGTAAAGCCGTTGAGCAAGTTGTGCTTGGAGAACTCCAACGAGATGGAGTCCCCGATGGTGTCCGTCCATCAGAGAATTGGATTCAAGTTTTGCTTTGGGTTTTGCATTTTGCTAGGAAATGTCATCATCCCATCTGATTGCATTTTGCAGATGAAAAAAGAAATAGAAATGGAGAAGAAGAACTTAAGGTACGACGGGACACGTGAAGAACTAAAGGAAGTGGGAAAGGTCATTTTTACCCTTATTTTGTGACGGTTCATAGTTAACGGTCATAGTTAACTGTTCTGTGACGGAAATCGACCGCAGGTACTACGTTGATACGAAAAAATGAGTTCAGGTATCACATTGATAACTTTGAAAGTTCAGGTATCATTTCAAAAGTCCTCGAAGAGTTCAGACACTGTTGAAGTATATACTTTTGAGGGTAAATTAGTCTTTTAACCTCATTGAGTGCCTCACGTGCTAGGCACGTGGTCATAGTTAACGGATCTGTGACTGAAATCGACCGCAGGTACGACGTTGATACGAAAAAATGAGTTAAGGTATCACATTGATAACTTTGAAAGTTCAGATATCATTTCAAAAGTCCTCGAAGAGTTCAGACACTGTTGAAGTAAAAAACTCTATTTCAATTCAATACATTTTCATTTTTTGTCATGTCTAAACCTGAATAATTTAAGTTGGCACGAACTAATTTGCTCATTTGATGCATCTAAACCCTATGACATATCACTTTTCTATCCTATTTCTCAATGCCATATAAGGTCAAGCACATGAAACTCTCATACCCAACAAAAGAGAATGGAATAAGAGACTCGATCAATAGCTGATTGGAGTTGGCGGTCAAGATCACGTTTGACCGTTGAAAGCCCTCCGCGTAACACCGACTTCTACTATTTGGACCTTTTCAATCTGAAGAACTACTTTTCACCAAAGCTATGGTAAAAATTCCTTCCAATGTTACCCTCATAAGAATCTCACAGATTCTTTTCTTTTCTTCTTTTTCTACTAGAAGGGTAGCTAGGTCAGCTAGGGGCATTTTTATTGGATTATTACTAGTTGGTGGTGTGTCAAATCGGACCGCCGCCGACAGTGAAGAAATCCGGTGGCAACCATTAAATATACAACAAAATAACAATACATTTTTGCTGGTTTCATACGAGATCATCTGTTCATATACAATGCATACTATTTAAAGCATCTGGAATATCTTCCATTGTGAATCACTCAATTATTGATCATAATTTGGTTAATAGTGATAAAGACGTATATTAATCCCTTCATAGTTATCTTGTTTTGCAATGATTTGAACTGTAATATTTGCTGAGTCTTTATTTGAATTATTATCTTTACAAAATTAGCAGAATCAGAAATAATTTTAATCTAAATAATCTAGTCAGTAATTGATCGAGTCATTCATTTTCTTTGATAAAGTTAAATTTCAAATAATTACATGTGAGTGAGAGGTATGATCTCCTCAAACTAATGATGGATCTAGCATGGTGTTCAACATGGCTATCAGACATGTTTACATAAGTAAGAATATGGGAGATGATCCTCTCTTGAGCAATAAAATTGGCTAAGCTTCTTAAGCTTTCAATCATGTAATGACACGTGTAAAAACAACATCCAATGGTCTACAATAGTGCCACATAGCGGACATCCAAAATTTCAACTAAAAATGGGAGAGGATTCAGTGCACAGACGTGCACTTACACCGACATAAATAGATTGTTAGATTATATTAATACACTCTTAGGTTATTAATAAAAATATTAATTATAAATATCAAGGTGTTGGGTCATTTGCACCGTCGGTGCATAGAATAATTTCCAACGAAAAGCAGAGAAAGAGAATGAGAACTGCTCCTTCGTTCAGAGTACTGGAGAATCTAAGAGCCATTGGAGCTCTTGGTTAAGTCGCTGCCAAATAAAAATTGCATCGTCGCGGCTATCCTTGCATACATAAAAATAGAAAGCGAGTAAAGTCGAAGCAGAGAACTACCTTCTGGGATTGGTTAGGATTCAATTGATGGGACGGAATTGTCTGGGACGAATTTGTGGATCCAAGTATTACCTACAACAAGTAAGTCAGAGACGAATTTGGGACGAATTAGTTGGGATTCAATTGATGGGTTTGATTTTTTAGGGCTGAGCGTTCCATTGATGGGTTCGTTCTTCTGTTCTATTGAAGAACAAGATCTGGGTACTTTAAATGATATAGGTAAACCATCAAGGGAACATATTCAATAAACATAAATCAATTTGTTCTTATATTTGCAAAATCCAATTAAAAAAGGTTGTGATTTTCTTAAAAGTCAACGAAGAGAGGAACGAGATAAATGCCACCATGATTCAATAAATTAGGTGACCCAAAATTTGATTTACCCAGATCCACTGGAATTAAACAACCAGATTCATATTTCTTCAACATTAGTAGTCTATTTTATGGCGAAGTGGCAGGTGATTTTGTTACAGATAGAATGAGAGGAAATCGGGTGATGATCTGCTATAGTAGATAAGCATTTGAATTTAGAAAAAGCAATCAGTTGTGGGTAAGCTGGGCTAAGTGAAGTAAAAGAAGAAGAAAAGGGAGAGAGAGAGAGAGAGAGAGATAAAGTATCAGTTCCTAGCATATAAATTTGCATATACCCAATATTTCAAGCCACTTCTCTCTTCTTGTTTAGCCTCAGCTGTAGAACAGACCAGTAAAGAAGAACAGGGGAGAGACGAGAGGAAGGGAGGGAGGCGTGAAGAGAGAGAAGAAAGAATGAAAAATAGAAAAAAAAAAAAAACAAGCCAAAGCTTCTTGTAGACTGTTGGATACATTATAACTACGTGTCATTTTTTTTTAGAATAAGAAATATTTATTGATGATAACCAAAATTACATAACATGGGAATGACCGGTGGTGGACAAGAACTCCCCACTCTCCTCCCTAAAACCTAAACTAGTTACGGGTCCGTCATCCAAAATGACCTCTTTGAGTCGAAAGGGCCCAACCCCTAACCACCTATATCGCCTAACCTCTCGGGCTACAGAGAATCCCGAGAATCTCAATACCACCTCATAGACAACCGCCATAAAAACCAACGCCCTCTTTCACACCGTGTCCCAATACCAGACCACGTGCAAGGATCGTTTGTCAGCACATTGACCATAAGATAAAACAACTAAACCAACTCATCCCCAGGAATGACACCAACTCCATGGCACCTCAATTTGACCCAAGCCTAGCTCAAAAGAGTAGGGACATACTAATGACCAGAAAAAACTAACCAAAAGCCTAACCAAAAAAGAAACTCTAAACAAGACCAGAACAATGCTACTACAGTCATCTTCCTTCTCTCCAATTTCCTCGTTGGCAGACCACCGCCACAAACCTTTCCCTTCGAGCACACCTCCCCAGAGATACCTAATCAATACTGCAAGCCACACTGATACACATACCTGTCGTAGGCTGGATTCCACCACTGATACACTGATAACCACGCGTCATTATCTAATTAAAAGCTTAAGAACCTCAGACAAGTTATTGTTTAAGAGAGGATCCACTCCCAAGATTATAAGTGAAGATTAAAACTAAATCAAATAGCTCAAACACGTGGACCACACACATCGAATACCAAAACAATCTCTCTTTGTGGTAAGAAAACGTGATGCACAACAGTAACACAGTCCAAATTTTCTCGCAAGATTCAAGAATCGGCATATATGTATGAAAATGAAGCACCAAAACGTTCTTCATGTGAAAGATTCCTTCAAGCAAAAGGAGACTTTTCTACACTGTTTGTGCCTCATCCATTAATCATGGCCTCACCAGTACCACTAACCCACACAACCATCCCCTGACACGTGGGTCACAAAATTATTATCACCAAGCGAAGAGATTCCTCTCTGGTCCATCACAGTACGTACAATTCCCGATTTCAGAATTTAACAGCTCGGAAAACCCGCTCAGGTAAATCGCGCGATTCCTCCTGTAAAGATTCTCTCCACCCTGCAGCCGACATGTGCCCACCCAGCATCAGGTTTCGTAGCACGGGAGCTGAAAATAAGGATAAATAGATAATGATTTAAAAAAAAAAAATTTGTTTTTCTTGTGGCAAAAGATGCTCTGTTGAGACAATAGCGGCAACTATTATTTGCAACCATCCATGGTGTGGTTTTTAATTGTCAATTGTTGTATACTTCTTGTTTTATTCTTTGGCTGCTGGGTTTTGGGATAAACAAGACGGGCAAATGATTATTAAGAGAGTTGGATATGATTTATCTTAATTAGTTCATGATTTTATCGAGCATTTTATTCATGTTTTGCATCCTACACTTGTTTCACATGCTCATATATATATATATATATATATATATATATATATATGAGAATTTGAAGTTATACCAATGGGACAATGAATCTTGCTCAATGCTCGTAACTTTCGTAAAATGTGATGGTACGGTACATCATATGATTCTAATATCAATAATTGTACATTTTTAATTTGATTTTAGATAATTAAAAGCGGTTGTAAGAAATGATTAAATTATATCTGTTAATATGTATATTGGATGGCTTATAAGCGCGTGATTTTCGGTTTAGGTGAATGTAGATCAATCAAGTACGCATATGCTTATTCTTTTTGAATTTTTTCATGATCTATATGAATGACTGAAAACGATTTTCAAAGAATGAAAGCTTGATTGTTGATATTGTTCTAAAGGGTAGAGCACATTTAAACTCCGAACGTACAAAAAAAGAATATAGTGATAGGGTCAGATACCCCTGGTACCTCTGAACCCTTGCCCCACTTTCAAAAGCTATAAAATAGAAAAACCCTTGGAAAAATTTTATGTGTGATAGAATCACAAAATTCTTGACTGGATTTTGGGATAAACAAGATGGCCAATGATGATCATTAAGAGAGTTGGATAAGATTTGCCTTATATAGTTCATATTTTGCATCCTACACTAGTTTCGCATGCTCATATATTGAAGAGAATATGAATTTAT
>JANPXK010000337.1:0-14075 GCA_024704745.1 Rosa lucieae | reverse complement strand
AAACCTCTCATTCCTTGAAAATCCAATGATCATGTGTCATAGATTTTAATGGACTAGAGAGTACTAGAACTCGGCTGTTGTGACTGTCAAAACTTGTATGCCATAATATGCACTGATCCTGGATAGGATAGAAGGCATTAGGGTTGATAGGAGCATTTTAATGCGACGTTTTACTTGTTTTTCCCTACATTTTCTGCGTTGTTCCTTAATAAAACCCTGTTTAGGAAAGTTTCCATTCTTTGATTGGGAAAGTTCCTATTTGTAGAAAGTTTCTATTTTTGAAGTTTCTATTTATCATTTGAGTAAGTTTCCATTTTCAGTAATTTCTATTTTTTCATTTTTAGAAAGTTTCCCATTTTTAGTTTAGGAAAGTTGCCATTTTTCATTTTAGGAAAGTTTCTATTTTTCTTACTATTTCTATTTTCAGGACCTCCGAGCTAGAAAGTGGAAATGAACTCACAAATGGAAAGAGGAGCTTGCGATTACCAAGGGGAACAAGGATGAAGAACAATGAGCCACAGAAATGAGCAGAAATGAAGAAAAGAAGTTTTCCTGGTCCAACCAGGAAACCCTGTGGAAAGGAGGAAAGCCCACCTATGAAGTTTCCAACGTTACTATGAAAAAGAAATGGAAAAAAAAGTGTTGTGACGTTGGAAGATGACATGGCACAGAGGTGACGCAGGGAGGCCCATAAACTCTCAAGACTTGTTGGATTTTCGGCTAATTGGATAAAAGCCCACCAAAGTCCATGGAACTAGGGTTTGTGACGCAAACCCTAGCCCTAAGATATTTTTGCCGTGAAATTGCAAGAGAGAAACAAGGAAGAGGGTCCAAAAATCAGAAATAAAGAAGATTTTCTATGGAGATTTTCTAGGGCTATTTTATGGAAAAATCAAAAGATAAACCCTAGAAGACTCCTAGCCGTCCAAGCCAAGAGGAAAAGAAGGCAAATACATCCATGAAATTATGAATTTATCAATAAGCACTCGAAAAGAAAGTAATTTAGCTCAACAACTCACTTTGGGTCAAATGAATCAGACTTAATCCTAGCATGCTTAATGAACCAAGTTACAATCCTATCTCAAATCTTCATACAAGCATTACAATGTCGATTAACCACAGAATTCAATTAAGTCCTATTTCGATTGTGAAAACCTTCAGCCATGAATTCAGAGACATGTTCATCCTAGACGTTAGGGGCATCCTAAGACTCAAAGACACAAAAAGACTCTAAAACCAATGATATTTTTTTTATTTTTTTCTCTGAACTAAAATAAAGGTGTAAACTAAAACAAACTAAACTAAAATAAAGGTGTAAACCCACCCCACACTTAGAATCTACATTGACCTCAATGTAGGCAAAAAATATGGTATATAGACCCTAAATATGGGGGGCTACGAAAATAAGGGAAGGGTAAAACAAAAAAACAAAGACACAAGTACAATTCAACCTAAGCAAGTGAAGGGATAGAAATGTCAAACTCTCGTTGATGGCTCCTCCACAGCCTCGATTGAAATGGGTTGCCTCCCATGCAGCGCTTAATATTTATTGTCCTTCAGCCTGGACTCTTCTCCTTGTTCACACGTGCTCGGTCAAGTGTTAGTAACATATACGAGGTTAGGAATACAAACATTATGTCTTTCCTACTTTCTAAGTTACTTTTACATTTACATACTTAGGTACTGGAATAGAGGACCTTGTTTGTGCAATGGGACTATAGAACAGCTACCCTCGACAAAGCATGTCACACAACATTTTCTAAGTTTGTTATAAACATAGTTAATATCTCAATTGATTCCAAGTTGTAAGTCGAGCCCAATAGAAACCGCTACTATTGGTGAGATACGATATAGGGATAGTCGCCCAGACATAAGTCTCTTTCCTTTGTTTCAGAAGGCAGAATGGCTAGATTAAGAGGTAAGTGAGAGGGAGGACTCATTTTGGTGATACTACGGAGGCTACTCCCTCATTGAGGTTTAGGCCCCTATCGGCTACTCCCACATAGTGGTTTAGGCTCATTCTATAGTGATTCGGCTGAAATAGCCTCACAATTTAACCCTGCAAAATGTAGTTGTCAGTATAGGATAAGCAGGGATCGTTCAGTCCGGGGATTGTAGGGTACACCTACACGAAAAGGTCAATTAACAAATAAAAGAATAAAATGGGGGGTTTTGAAATTTGGTTCCTAATCTACTTAAAATAAAAACAAAACAAATAAAACTATATACAATGATCGACTTCCCTAACTTAGACCAATACCACTCAGAAATTACTAAGTGTAAAAACAGAAAATTCATTTCAACATGCTACAAAAATGTGCCCACCTTAAATGCCTAGATAAGAGCCAAAATGAAAAGCCTCAGCGGATCAATCCATTTATCTGATTCGTTCTAATGTAGGCTTGGATCGGAAAAGTCCTTACCAAGCCTAATACTACTAATTTTTGAAAACACTCAGCGTAATTCTCTTAACTAGTAGTACTATCTAACCCTCGAATCAACTCACACGTGCAAATTAACCATTACACATAGAATTTAACACGTAATTTCCAGAATCGTTTAACCATTGAACATAGTTTTTACCACATTTTAGAACTAATTGCTACTTGTTTAATGATAGAAGCATTTTAATGCGACATTTTAACTGCATTTCCCTACATTTTCTGCGTTATTTCCTTAATAAAACCCTGTTTAGGAAAGTTTCCATTCTTCGATTGGGAAAGTTCCTATTTGTAGAAAGTTTCTGTTTTGTAGTTTCTATTTTTCATTTTTAGAAAGTTTCCCATTTTAGTTTAGGAAAGTTTCCGTTTTTCATTTTAGGAAAGTTTCTATTTTTGGTAACAGTTTCTATTTTCAGGACTTTGGAATAAATGAGCTGAAATGAGCTCACAAATGGAGAGAGAAGCTAGCCAACGTTGGAGGGAGACAAGATGAAGTACAAAGGGAAGCACAAATGAGCAGAAATGAAGAAATGGAGCTTTCCTGTTCCAACCAGGAAACCCTGTCCAGAAAAGGAAAGCTTGCCAAAACAAGACTCTTGAGCCAACCATGAATGAAGACTCTAGATGATGACATGGCATAAAGGTGGCGCATGGAGGCCCAAAAACTCTCAAGAATGAAGTGGATTTTCGGCAATTGGATTAAAGGCCCAAAAGCCCATGGAATTAGGGTTTGTGACGCAAAGAGTAAACCCTAGGGAGTTGTTGCCGTAAAATCCTAAGACCTAAATAAGGAAAATGACGTGGAAAATCAGAATTATCAAAGAGGATTTCAAGGAGAGAGGAGACTTTTATGGAAAGAAATATTGTTGGAGGAATAATTTGGTGTGATTGCCAACGTGAAAATCAGAAATAATCAAGGAGATGACGCCAAGAGAGATTCAAGGGAGATATTTATGGAAGGAAAATATGTGTGCACCAAGGAAAAGCTAAAAAGGCGTCTAGATTCATCCCTAAATTCCCTAAAGGAATGTTGGCCGAAATTCATGAAGAAAATCAGAATAATTTCAAGGAAATTCGGCAATTAAATATTAGGGAGGTATTTTAGAGAATTTTGATTGGTTGGAACACATCACAAGCTTACTTGGCATCATACCATTGGTTGGACTACATCACAAAGCTTATTTGGCGAATTCTCATTGGTGGTAGCTATGTGGAAATTTCTGATTGCTTTGTGAACCCTAGCCGTGCTCCTATAAATACTCCACTCTTTGACGTTGAGAGGGTCCTCTCCTTTACAATTTACACTTTAGAAAAAAATCAGAAAATCTCTCTAGCTTAGCCGTGCTCTTCTCCATCCTCTAGGGCAACCACGAAGTGCAAGCAAGGCCAAGGAAGAAGAAGACAAGCCGTGAGCACCATCCATCCTCCACCTTGAAGATTGCTTTCGAAATTCAAGAGACCACATCATCACTTCATTCATCTCATCTTCATCACGGTGTAATCCGATTCTCCTTGTAACCTTTGCTTTGTATTTTCGTTGGTTTTGCCTTAGTTGACACACATGTTTGAACAATTATTAATTTCTGGAATTTTATGATTAATTGTTAATTTTCAGATTCATATATTGCGATTTATGGTTGCTTTTGTGTGAGTGTTTGATTAAATTTGCATGATAGATAACTTTTGTATTTTAATCTTATGTGGTTGCAAACACTTAGGGTTTTAATATAATTGGTGCTAGGTTCAAGAACATGGAATCGACTTTTCGTTTTGTGTAAACTTGAATCAATGTAGTAAAGGTTTTGTACAAAAACCGAATTTAATCAAAGAGGATTGCAATTAGGTGGACTTTTCCATACTAAGTTGTACACTTGAGTTGATAGCCTTTCTAGATGCTTAATGCGTTAAACATGACATGATTGACTAGCTTTCTAGGGTTTGATTGCATGTTTGATAGAATTAATCTAGGTGCTTTCGCTTAGGTTAATTAGCATTGAAAGTAAAATATGGGAAATTGTTTGCTTTGAACGTTTCACATGATCAACTCCTCTTGCATGACTATGATGAACAATGATGAACTTGAATTGATTTTAATTATATGTTTCGTTTTGATCTTTGTTTCTCTCATTCCATTTGTATTTTTATGTTTTTTGCATTTTAATTATTTTGTTAGCTTAGCTTTTATTTTCGAAAAAGAAAACCAAAAACAAAAATCCCCCCTTTTCGTAAATATGTATATATTTTGTTATATTTTTGTAAATATTATACTTTGTTGTAATTTTAACTGTTTAACTGTTTGACAATGACAGGTGTACCCTCAATCCCCGGAATAGAACGATCCCTATTTACTTTATACTACTAATGACATTTCAGGGTTAAATTATGCGCTTGCTTTCAGGCGCATCAATTTTTGGCGCCGTTGCCGGGGATTGAAAAATCACTTGTTAAATATGTGAATATTTGTTTTGTTTATATGTGTGTTCGAAAAAAAAAATAATAAAAAAAAAATTACTTGTTAATTGTTTGTAATTCTCTTAATTGTTAGTTAATTAGTTAATTAATTACTTAGGTTGTTATTGAACACGAATTTTAATTGTGAGTTGTAAATTAAAGAGGAATAGGTGAAGTCGTGTTTATTAATATTGGCCTAAACCCCTTCTTGGTACCTAGTCCAGGTCCCTTAAGGTTGAGGGCGGCCTTTATTAACATTCATTGAACTGTCTTCACTCTTAGGACCTTTTTCATCCAAGTAAGTATAGCCTATGTGGGATGGTGTCTAGGAAGGGGACAACGATCATGACAGTTTTTGAATCCAGAAGTGCTTACAAATGGGCTTAGCTCATGCCAAAATGGATTTTGTCTCTCGTGTTCGCCCTCCCCTACCTGGCCATTTCAGTAAGGTTGCCCAAAGGATGTAGGAGGGACTTTGTGTCTGGACAACTATACTTGGGCCGCACGTCCACTTGATTTACCGCTTGGAATTATATTTGATATCAATGATATTTATAACAAAAGAAAATGTTGTGATGCACTAAGGTAAAAAAAACAAAAAAAAAAAAAAACATTTGTGTAAATATTTTTCGTGTTTTTTTTTTTTACTCACTTGTGTCTTATGTACTGACTTGTTAACTTGTGTACTTAACTTGTTAATATTACTTGTAGTTTGTAATTCACTAACTTGTTATACTTGTTTATATTTTTTTTGTATTTCTTTTATTGTATAGTCACTAACTTTATTTAGTGGAGGTCCGTCTGGCTGAAAGACGTTAAACTCAAGCGCTGCTTGGGAGGCAACCCAATTCAGAAGTAGTTGTGAAGGAGTCTACACACGCAGATTTGATTTCTCCTTCCCTATTTCTCTCTCTTTTCATCTTTCTTTTTGTTTTAGTAGTTATTTTCGTAAATTCCATCCCTATATGCTTATTTGTTTCATTGCATGCTTATGATTGATTACATTGAGGACAATGCAATATTTAAGTGTGGGGGAAGGGATTTATATTTGAGTCTTTTATTTTGAGTCATATATATTGAAAAATACAAAAAAAATTGAAAAATGTCAAAAATTTAAAAATTTTCGTTGCTTTTGTTTTTATTTTGAGTCTTAGGATGCCCTTTCAACTGTCTAGGATGATTCTATATCTCTGAAATCATGATTAAAAGAGGATCACAAAATTGAGATGATTTTTAAAATGGTATTCTTTGGTTAATTGAGATATATGAAAAATGTATGCATGTGTAGTGGATATGGATCTCGTAACCTTGGTACAGAATATGAGCATGTTAAGATGAGTTTTGATTCATAAAAGCCAATGTGAGATATTTGAGCCATGTCCCTTTTTCGTGGAGTGATATATGAAAAATATATTCTTAATTTCTTGGCGATGTTTTGATGATCTCATTATTCTTTCATCTTGATTGACTACTTGCCATAGATTAAGTTTGATGGACTAGAGAATGCTAGAATTCACTCTTGTGCTTGTTGAGACGTATGTCAATACATGGCCCTGATTCTGGAAGGGATAGAGGCACCCTAGGAATTACCACCATTGCCATATAAACCTGTGTCCTTATCTGTGCCCGTCGTGGGATTCCCCTAGATAAGCCCCTTTGAGCCTACATTAAGCTTTTTCATTCATCACCCTTAAAACCCTTAACCATGAAACTTAGTATAGTTACAACCCTACCCTTTGTTCTAAGAACTTAGTGGAGCTATCTTTTGAGACATACTATGCGGGTTTGGTGCTAAGGATGAAAATTGAGAAGAGGTGAAAGTTCAAGTGTGGGGGTAGACTTATCCATAGAAAAAAAAATTTGTGAAAGCCGAAAAAAAAAATGAAAAGAAAAAATGTGTACGGCTAAAAAAAAAAAGAAAAGAAAAAATGTATGTTTATGGATTTTAGTCCCCCCTTAGTGATTTTGGAGTTTACTTTGAACTGAAGGCCCACTACAGAAAAATTTGGCCTTTGTCCATTCCACTATAGTTCAAGGGAAGTTTCAATGAAGATTGGGCCCAACATGAAGACATTAGGCCCCTTTTATGTTACCTCTAGGGAAAGTGACGTTTTTGCAATGCCTTGGTGGATTTCTTGAGGTCTCTACATCTACATGTGCTCTGCTAGGTTTTTAGGACACTTTGATAAATCCTTACCTTTCGTTTCTTTAACCTTGAGCTTGGCCCCATTACAACCCTTGAGAAGACCTTCTTGATCCTTAAGATGGGACAGTCCTTGATGTGGAGATGAGTTACAAGAGTTGAACCTATGGCTTGGGTCCATCTGTGCAAGTAGTTGATATCCTTCATGAGATCTTTTGAAAAATTATATTCACAAAGTGCTTTTCGTTTCTTATATATGTGACCTAATTGAATGCCTTTAAATATGTTCTCTCACATATACATGTGTGATTATAAGCTTTTAAGCATTGCCTTGAAATTCTGAGAGAAGAAAGAGTGGATATACCTTGTGAGGATTTGAATCAACTTGTCTGAAACTTGCTTAACAGAAACCCATCACCATTGTTACAACCAAGTCATACTTGTGTATGTGAAGATTATGTGTTTCAATTAACTCTCGAATGCCTAAATTGATCTTGGTTGAGTGCTAATCTTGGTGTTGTGAAAGTAAGAGATTGCTGAGACAAAAAGTTGAAGGGCAATAGAGTCATTGTTTTTATAGAGTCTTTAAATTTTGTAGTGTCTTAGTGTGATTTTGCTAAGGACTAGCAAAAGCTAAGTGTGGGGGAATTTGATAGAAGCATTTTAATGCGACATTTTAACTGCATTTCCCTACATTTTCTGCGTTATTTCCTTAATAAAACCCTGTTTAGGAAAGTTTCCATTCTTCGATTGGGAAAGTTCCTATTTGTAGAAAGTTTCTGTTTTGTAGTTTCTATTTTTCATTTTTAGAAAGTTTCCCATTTTAGTTTAGGAAAGTTTCCGTTTTTCATTTTAGGAAAGTTTCTATTTTTGGTAACAGTTTCTATTTTCAGGACTTTGGAATAAATGAGCTGAAATGAGCTCACAAATGGAGAGAGAAGCTAGCCAACGTTGGAGGGAGACAAGATGAAGTACAAAGGGAAGCACAAATGAGCAGAAATGAAGAAATGGAGCTTTCCTGTTCCAACCAGGAAACCCTGTCCAGAAAGGAAAGCTTGCCAAAACAAGACTCTTGAGCCAACCATGAATGAAGACTCTAGATGATGACATGGCATAAAGGTGGCGCATGGAGGCCCAAAAACTCTCAAGAATGAAGTGGATTTTCGGCAATTGGATTAAAGGCCCATAAAAGCCCATGGAATTAGGGTTTGTGACGCAAAGAGTAAACCCTAGGGAGTTGTTGCCGTAAAATCCTAAGACCTAAATAAGGAAAATGACGTGGAAAATCAGAATTATCAAAGAGGATTTCAAGGAGAGATTTTCTTGGGAGACTTTTATGGAAAGAAATATTGTTGGAGGAATAATTTGGTGTGATTGCCAACGTGAAAATCAGAAATAATCAAGGAGATGACGCCAAGAGAGATTCAAGGGAGATATTTATGGAAGGAAAATATGTGTGCACCAAGGAAAAGCTAAAAAGGCGTCTAGATTCATCCCTAAATTCCCTAAAGGAATGTTGGCCGAAATTCATGAAGAAAATCAGAATTTTCAAGGAAATTCGGCAATTAAATATTAGGGAGGTATTTAGAGAATTTTGATTGGTTGGCACATCACAAGCTTACTTGGCATCATACCATTGGTTGGACTACATCACAAAGCTTATTTGGCGAATTCTCATTGGTGGTAGCTATGTGGAAATTTCTGATTGCTTTGTGAACCCTAGCCGTGCTCCTATAAACTCCACTCTTTGACGTTGAGAGGGTCCTCTCCTTTACAATTTACACTTTAGAAAAAAATCAGAAAATCTCTCTAGCTTAGCCGTGCTCTTCTCCATCCTCTAGGGCAACCACGAAGTGCAAGCAAGGCCAAGGAAGAAGAAGACAAGCCGTGAGCACCATCCATCCTCCACCTTGAAGATTGCTTTCGAAATTCAAGAGACCACATCATCACTTCATTCATCTCATCTTCATCACGGTGTAATCCGATTCTCCTTGTAACCTTTGCTTTGTATTTTCGTTGGTTTTGCCTTAGTTGACCACATGTTTGAACAATTATTAATTTCTGGAATTTTATGATTAATTGTTAATTTTCAGATTCATATATTGCGATTTATGGTTGCTTTTGTGTGAGTGTTTGATTAAATTTGCATGATAGATAACTTTTGTATTTTAATCTTATGTGGTTGCAAACACTTAGGGTTTTAATAATTGGTGCTAGGTTCAAGAACATGGAATCGACTTTTCGTTTTGTGTAAACTTGAATCAATGTAGTAAAGGTTTTGTACAAAAACCGAATTTAATCAAAGAGGATTGCAATTAGGTGGACTTTTCCATACTAAGTTGTACACTTGAGTTGATAGCCTTTCTAGATGCTTAATGCGTTAAACATGACATGATTGACTAGCTTTCTAGGGTTTGCATTTTTGATAGAATTAATCTAGGTGCTTTCGCTTAGGTTAATTAGCATTGAAAGTAAAATATGGGAAATTGTTTGCTTTGAACGTTTCACATGATCAACTCCTCTTGCATGACTATGATGAACAATGATGAACTTGAATTGATTTTAATTATATGTTTCGTTTTGATCTTTGTTTCTCTCATTCCATTTGTATTTTTATGTTTTTTGCATTTTAATTATTTTGTTAGCTTAGCTTTTATTTTCGAAAAAGAAAACCAAAAACAAAAATCCCCCTTTTCGTAAATAGTATATATTTTGTTATATTTTTGTAAATATTATACTTTGTTTTAATTTTAATGTTTAATTTTGACAATGACAGGTGTACCCTCAATCCCCGGAATAGAACGATCCCTACTTACTTTATACTAACTGACATTTCAGGGTTAAATTATGCGCTTGCTTTCAGGCGCATCAATTTTTGGCGCCGTTGCCGGGGATTGAAAAATCACTTGTTAATATGTGAATATTTGTTTTGTTTATATGTGTGTTCGAAAAAAAAAAAAAAAAAAAAATTACTTGTTAATTGTTTGTAATTCTCTTAATTGTTAGTTAATTAGTTAATTAATTACTTAGGTTGTTATTATTGACACGAATTTTAATTGTGAGTTGTAAATTAAAGAGGAATAGGTGAAGTCGTGTTTATTAATATTGGCCTAAACCCCTTCTTGGTACCTAGTCCAGGTCCCTTAAGGTTGAGGGCGGCCTTTATTAACATTCATTGAACTGTCTTCACACTTAGGACCTTTTCATCCAAGTAAGTATAGCCTATGTGGGATGGTGTCTAGGAAGGGGACAACGATCATGACGGTTTTTGAATCCAGAAGTGCTTACAAATGGGCTTAGCTCATGCCAAAATGGATTTTGTCTCTCGTGTTCGCCCTCCCCTACCTGGCCATTTCAGTAAGGTTGCCCAAAGGATGTAGGAGGGACTTTGTGTCTGGACAACTATACTTGGGCCGCACGTCCACTTGATTTACCGCTTGGAATTATATTTGATATCAATGATATTTATAACAAAAGAAAATGTTGTGATGCACTAAGGTAAAAAAAAAAAAAAAAAAAAAACATTTGTGTAAATATTTTTCGTGTTTTTTTTTTTTTACTCACTTGTGTCTTATGTACTGACTTGTTAACTTGTGTACTTAACTTGTTAATATTACTTGTAGTTTGTAATTCACTAACTTGTTATACTTGTTTATATTTTTTTTGTATTTCTTTTATTGTATAGTCACTAACTTATTTAGTGGAGGTCCGTCTGGCTGAAAGACGTTAAACTCAAGCGCTGCTTGGGAGGCAACCCAATTCAGAAGTAGTTGTGAAGGAGTCTACACACGCAGATTTGATTTCTCCTTCCCTATTTCTCTCTCTTTTCATCTTTCTTTTTGTTTTAGTTATTTTCGTAAATTCCATCCCTATATGCTTAAGTGTTTCATTGCATGCTTATACTTGATTACATTGAGGACAATGCAATATTTAAGTGTGGGGGAAGGGATTTATATTTGAGTCTTTTATTTTGAGTCACATATATTGAAAAATACAAAAAAAATTGAAAAATGTCAAAAATTCAAAAATTTTCGTTGCTTTTATTTTTGTTTTTGAGTCTTAGGATGCCCTTTCAACTGTCTAGGATGATTCTATATCTCTGAAATCATGACTAAAAGAGGATCACAAGATTAAGATGATTTTTAAACATGGTATTCTTTGGTTAATTGAGATATATGAAAAATATATGCATGTGTAGTGGATATGGATCTCGTACCTTGGTACAGAATATGAGCATGTTAAGATGAGTTTTGATTCATAAAAGCCATGTGAGATATTTGAGCCATGTCCCTTTTTCGTGGAGTGATATATGAAAAATATATTCTTAATTTCTTGGCGATGTTTTGATGATCTCATTATTCTTCATCTTGATTGACTACTTGCCATAGATTAAGTTTGATGGACTAGAGAATGCTAGAATTCGCTCTTGTGCTTGTTGAGACGTATGTCAATACATGGCCCTGATTCTGGAAGGGATAGAGGCACCCTAGGAATTACCACCATTGCCATATAAACTGTGTCCCTTATTGTGCCCGTCGTGGGACTCCCCTAGATAAGCCCCTTTGAGCCTACATTAAGCCTTTTTCATTCATCACCCTTAAAACCCTTAACCATGAAGCTTAGTATAGTTACAACCCTACCCTTTGTTCTAAGAACTTAGTGGAGCTATCTTTTGAGACATACTATGCGGGTTTGGTGCTAAGGATGAAAATTGAGAAGAGGTGAAAGTTCAAGTGTGGGGGTAGACTTATCCATAGAAAAAAAAATTGTGAAAGCCGAAAAAAAAAATGAAAAAGAAAAAAATGTGTACGGCTAAAAAAAAAAAGAAAAAGAAAAAAATGTATGTTTATGGATTTTAGTCCCCCATACTTAGTGATTTTGGAGTTTACTTTGAACTGAAGGCCCACTACAGAAAAATTTGGCCTTTGTCCATTCCACTATAGTTCAAGGGAAGTTTACAATGAAGATTGGGCCCAACATGAAGACATTAGGCCCCTTTTATGTTACCTCTAGGGAAAGTGACGTTTTTGCAATGCCTTGGTGGATTTCTTGAGGTCTCTACATCTACATGTGCTCTGCTAGGTTTTTAGGACACTTTGATAAATCCTTACCTTCGTTTCTTTAAACCTTGAGCTTGGCCCCATTACAACCTTGAGAAGACCTTCTTGATCCTTAAGATGGGACAGTCCTTGATGTGGAGATGAGTTACAAGAGTTGAACCTATGGCTTGGGTCCATCTGTGCAAGTAGTTGATATCCTTCATGAGATCTTTTGAAAAATTATATTCACAAAGTGCTTTCGTTTCTTATATATGTGACTAATTGACCTTTATATGTTCTCTCACATATACATGTGATTATAAGCTTTTAAGCATTGCCTTGAAATTCTGAGAGAAGAAAGAGTGGATATACCTTGTGAGGATTTGAATCAAACTTGTCTGAAACTGCTTAACAGAACCCATCACCATTGTTACAACCAAGTCCTACTTGTGTATGTGAAGATTATGTGTTTCAATTAACTCTCGAATGCCTAATTGATTCTTGGTTGAGTGCTAATCTTGGTGTTGTGAAAGTAAGAGATTGCTGAGACAAAAAGTTGAAGGGCAATAGAGTCATTGTTTTTTAGAGTCTTTAATTTTGTAGTGTCTTAGTGTGATTTTGCTAAGGGACTAGCAAAAGCTAAGTGTGGGGGAATTTGATAGACATTTTAATGCGACATTTTAACTGCATTTCCCTACATTTTCTGCGTTATTTCCTTAATAAAACCCTGTTTAGGAAAGTTTCCATTCTTCGATTGGGAAAGTTCCTATTTGTAGAAAGTTTCTGTTTTGTAGTTTCTATTTTTCATTTTTAGAAAGTTTCCCATTTTAGTTTAGGAAAGTTTCCGTTTTTCATTTTAGGAAAGTTTCTATTTTGGTAACAGTTTCTATTTTCAGGACTTTGGAATAAATGAGCTGAAATGAGCTCACAAATGGAGAGAGAAGCTAGCCAACGTTGGAGGGAGACAAGATGAAGTACAAAGGGAAGCACAAATGAGCAGAAAGAAGAAATGGAGCTTTCCTGTTCCAACCAGGAAACCCTGTCCAGAAAAGGAAAGCTTGCCAAAACAAGACTCTTGAGCAACCATGAATGAAGACTCTAGATGATGACATGGCATAAAGGTGGCGCATGGAGGCCCAAAAACTCTCAAGAATGAAGTGGATTTTCGGCAATTGGATTAAAGGCCCATAAAAGCCCATGGAATTAGGGTTTGTGACGCAAAGAGTAAACCCTAGGGAGTTGTTGCCGTAAAATCCTAAGACCTAAATAAGGAAAATGACGTGGAAAATCAGAATTATCAAAGAGGATTTCAGGAGAGATTTTCTTGGGAGACTTTTATGGAAAGAAATATTGTTGGAGGAATAATTTGGTGTGATTGCCAACGTGAAAATCAGAAATAATCAAGGAGGATCGCCAAGAGAATTCAAGGGAGATATTTATGGAAGGAAAATATGTTGCACCAAGGAAAAGCTAAAAAGGCGTCTAGATTCATCCCTAATTCCCTAAAGGAATGTTGGCCGAAATTCATGAAGAAAATCAGAATAATTTCAAGGAAATTCGGCAATTAAATATTAGGGAGATTTTAGAGAATTTTGATTGGAACACATCACAAGCTTACTTGGCATCATACCATTGGTTGGACTACATCACAAAGCTTATTTGGCGAATTCTCATTGGTGGTAGCTATGTGGAAATTTCTGATTGCTTGTGAACCCTAGCCGTGCTCCTATAAATACTCCACTCTTTGACGTTGAGAGGGTCCTCTCCTTTACAATTTACACTTTAGAAAAAAATCAGAAAATCTCTCTAGCTAGCCGTGCTCTTCTCCATCCTAGGGCAACCACGAAGTGCAAGCAAGGCCAAGGAAGAAGAAGACAAGCCGTGAGCACCATCCATCCTCCACCTTGAAGATTGCTTTCGAAATTCAAGAGACACATCATCACTTCATTCATCTCATCTTCATCACGGTGTAATCCGATTCTCCTTGTAACCTTTGCTTTG
>JANPXK010000336.1:0-14667 GCA_024704745.1 Rosa lucieae | reverse complement strand
ATTTTGGATGCATTGAAATCTTGCCAGTACATATCTTCATTACTTGGACAACACAAAGTAAAAAACTGTTGTGTGATATTTTGCAAGCTACACTCATACAACAGATATAACTATTCTGTTGTCCTTTGGAGCACCAATTTAGAGCCAAATTTGAGTTAGGCTAAGAGGGAAATCTGCCGCTATTTTTTTTTTCATTCACACAACAAACTATTCTTATAACTGTTGTGCAATGATCCACTAGCTAAAAAGTTCAGAATTTTAACCACCTTATACAACGCAAGTTTTTTAAACGTGTTGTGTGATTCACTTTTCTTCATCACACAACACTTTTTTTTTTTTCGTTGTGCAAAAAGTGTTGTGTGTTTAAGTTATTGGTGTAGTGTCTATTCCTGATCCATGGCTGCTCCAGGTACGTGACCATTAACTCCAATAAGTACATGTTTCATAACTGCTACAAACACTTGAACATAACTGTGTCTAAACTATTTGTTGGTGATCTTGGATGTTTGAATATAACTATACATGTATCTGCAGTAAAACTTGATTGTGTTTATATTCTGTGTTTAATCTTTCACAAGGGGCATGCGAATGCTCTGTTCATAAACTTGCTTGGACATGAAAGGATACGTACGGTAATGCTTGTGCATAAAGTTTCTGCGTCTGTCATATAGCCCAAGGAGAAAAATGCACCATCAGTGCCTCAACTCTTGTGCACTGGCCAAGTTGATACCCGGACTCTCAGTGCTACCAATGTGATACCTGATTTATGATTTTGCTATCGTTGCCATACTTTAGTCAAATTTATCCGTCTGAGAGTTAAAAAAGTCGTGCCAAGCACGTGGGCCTAAAAGAAAGGGAAAACACGTCTTTTTGCCCAAAATGCAGCCCAATTTTGTTTTTTACAATTTTCTCTCTCATCTTTTTCTTCTTCCTCCTTTGTTCAGTTGTTCAGTCCAATGAAGAAGGTAAAGACCAAGTCTTTATGTGGTGAACTGTGTGCCTTATAATTCAATGCGATTTGAATCACTGTTTGTTCCGGTTTTCGACTTATTAGGTTGTTTATATGGTTGCAAAGGAGAAAGCTTTTTCATAGCTAATTGAAACTGAATGTATGGTGGTCTAATTATATGAGATATTTGCTTGCAGTTTACACATTTGGGACAGACCTGACCGTTAATGAACGGGCTTACGTGCATGAACAGTGTAGGAAAATGGATATGAAATCCAAGAGCTTTGGATGAGTGACAGCAGCGGCGGAGGCAGGAATGTATATAAATGGGGGCAAAAAAATTTCAGGCTTTCGGTTCATGGCAGTCGCAGCAAGGCTGCAAATAGTACCATTATGCAATCTGCAGTAGCAGCAAGGCTACTATTTGGATATTGATAAGAGGGAATTAGATCGGAGGAAGGAGGAGGAAGAAGAAGAACAGTGTATTTGTGCCTAAAAGGAAAGTCGATTTCAATCCGAACAAGGTTCCCTGTCTTCTCCAATTGAAATCTTGCCGCGGCTATCACGCTCGCGTTGATTGCATCTGATAATTGGATTAGTAAAGACCGGGAAAACCCAGGCCACAGTGGTCACCACCTCACAACTCCTGCAACCCAGAACCCAACTGATTTCTATCCCATTTTTGTATTTGTTTTTACAATTTTAGTTTGCTTACATATGTTGCTATGTTTCTGTTCTCTGTTTGAACATCAACTTTTTTTTTTTTTGGTTGTCTTTTTCTCTGGTTCGTATTTCTGTAGCTCTGCTCATGAAGGATTGGAAGCCGAGAGAGAGACCACGACGAAGAAGAGGAGTCGGCGGCTTGCTAAGGTTCAAGAGGAGACCATGGATAGTGCTGAAAAAATTGCAAAGATTAAGGCTAAAGAGTTTGATGAGAAGATGAAGATCAAGTATGGACAGAGGGTGAAGCCTAAGTTTGAAACCTAAGTATCTAAGTTGTTTGTATGGGTCACTGTGGTTGTGGCCATTGGGTTATGTATGTGAAGTCAAGCTTATGAAAAAGAAAGAAAAATGGATGATTTGGATTGGATTCAAGGACATGAACAATTGCTGGGTTTTTGTTTTTGCTATTTTGGCATCTTGGTTAATGGTTATTCTGGGTTCAAGAGCGTGAATAATTGCTAGAATTGAGGGATGAAGTTCATAAAAATTAAGTGTGAAGCAATCATGCTGTGATAGAAATTTTAGAGAAGAATATTTGGAAGAAGATTGAGCGATGCAGCAACAACTGAACAAAGGAAGAAGAAGAAGAAGAAGCAGAAGAAGAAAGAGAAAATTGTATAAAAAAAATTTTGGGGTCATTTAAGTCATTTCATGGTATTTTTTGGGCCGCGTGCTTGGCAAGTGACTTTTTTAACGTCCCTGTCTGAGAAATTTGACGGAAGTATGTCAACGATAGCAAAATCATAGATCAGGTATCACATTGGTAGCACTGAGAGCCTGGGTATCAACTTGGCTAGTGCACAAGAGTTGAGGCACTGATGGTGCATTTTTCTCTAGTCCAAGACGTACAGTAAGTAATGAACAACTTGATCAACCACCCAAAAAAATGTAATCATTGTCTATCTAACATTGATAATTCCGAGATGATAATATGTATAAGATTTGCATTATTCCTTTGTTTGTGGGTTTCTTGCCTCTTCCTCTAATCCTCTTTTCACTCTCATGGACTTTCTGCATCCAAGAAGGTAAGCCTTTCCAGGCTTTCCTTTTCTGTTGATGAGTCCAGTCACCCCATCCAGGGACTTCAGGCTCAGGATTGTGAATTTGTTGTTTCTCCTTCACAAAAGTGTCCTCCACATCATCTCCTGCAAAGGCTCAATCAGCTCATCTTGCAAAGGAAGTTCATAAGTAGATGACTCTGGACCCGAATAAGGAATCCCATCTACATTTCTCCCTCACTAGCTGCATCTCTATCATCATGCATCCTTATAATTTTCATGAAGAATAACGGGCCTGGCGTTGTGTTTCCCAAAATCAATGATTTCTTTGGGGTGCAAATTCGCATCTTCACCATCACTGTCACCATAATAATTATTTGATTCTTACATTCTGATTTAGTCTTTTTATGTACTTGATTATGGAGCCTTTTTTCTGGATGCATGGTTGACCATTTTACTGCTTGAAGGGCCTAGTAGAATTGGATTTTCTGCCCCAGTACTCGAACCCTTCATCTGCTTTAATTCATAGTCTTGAAGATCAAGTTTCGCTTTAATCCATCTTTTTTTTTGCAATGCACTCGCCTATATCAAAACAAACCAAGAAGAAGCAGAGCATAGATATACATAAAAATAATTGCTGTTGATCAACATTATGGTTGATTTGACTCACTCAGAAAACATGTCCAATGTTGGTTCCTTAATCTTTACTGCAACCTGTATAATGATGTAATTCAAATCTATGTTTGTTCGATATATATATATATATATATATATATATTGTTGTAGAGAATTGGAAAAATTGTATTGTATTCATCTCACCGTGAGGTTTATATAGGATTACATCATGTATACAAAAGGCAATACATAATGGCTACACTAATCACTCACACATTATGAGTCTGTCAATCGCATACATTACGATTCTGTCATTCGCACATTACAAGTATGTCAATCGCATACATTAAGCAATACCTATTGCATGAATAGTCATTATCATTTACAACACTCCCCCTTGGATATTCCATGTCAATAGTGTTGCCTCTGCTATGCGCTTCTAAGTTGTCTCGTCAAAAACTTTGCCAAGTAATAAAAACCCTATGGGAAAAAATAACATTGGTCGAAGGAGAAAAAGAGCACAACGCCCGTGACTGTGGAGTAGTCGACATCCTTCAACACTCCTCCTTGTGCCGCTCAAACTCGGTGATGATGCTTTGATCGTTGCCTCACTAAAAACCTTACTAGGTAACAAAAACCCTGTGGGACAAAAATAACCCTGGTCGAAGGGCAAAAAGAGCACAACACGTCCTTCACTCTTCGAGATCGAACATGTAGACATCATACATCCCCCTGATGTCAAGGTCTCCCCCGGATTTCTACAATTATGGGAGTTCGGATAACTTTCTTAATCTGATGCTCTTCACATGTTTCTCGAAGGTGGATTTAGGTAACGACTTGGTAAACAAGTCCGCTACATTATCCTCTGAACGGATTTGATTCACTTCAATATTTCGAAGTGTTTGTTGTTGCTGATTGTAAAAGAACTTAGGCGATATATGCTTGGTGTTGTCGCCCTTGATGAAACCTAACTTCATTTGCTCAATACAAGCTGCATTATCTTCATAAATGCATGTAGGTTCATCTGTAGTAGACTTCAAACCACAAGTTCATCGAATGTGTCTAACTATAGACCTTAGCCATATACATTCTCGCATGGCTTCATGTAGAGCGATAATCTCTGCATGATTTGAGGAAGTAGCAACAAGGGTCTTCTTTGTAGACCTCTAAGATATCGCAGTGCTTCCCATGGTAAAGACATAACCCGTTTGGGAGCGACCTTTGTGAGGGTCAGAGAGATACCCTGCATCAGCAAAACCCATCAAGACATCGTTGTCATTTTGATGGAGGGGAGGAGGAGCACGGAAGGTGGCGTTTTGCCTTGTGGAGTCCGATCCCACACTTCCGTTATTTCTTTTCTCTCTGTAGGGATAGAACAAGCCCATATCAATCGTACCTCTCAAGTATCGAAAGATTGTTTTTATGCCAATCCAATGGCGGCGTGTTGGTGCATAACTGTGTCGAGCTAACAAGTTCACTGCGAATGAGATGTCGTGTCTTGTGCATTGAGCTAAGTACAATAATGCGCCTATTGCACTTAGCTAGATATGGCACTTCAGCCTCTAATAAGTCTTCGTCCTCATCCCTTGGACGAAACAGATCTTTTTTAGGCTCAAGACTACGACTGATCATGGGAGTACTCACAAGCTTTGCTTTATCTTCATTAAAGCGCCTTAATAATTTTTGAGTATATGCTAACTGATGGATCATAATCCAATCACTACGGTGCTCGAGTTCTAGTCCGAGGCAAAACCGTGTTTTGCTAAGATCTTTCATCTCAAATTCAGATTTCAAGTACTTAGCAGTTTCCTTTAACTCATCTAGAGTTCCAATTAGGTTCATGTCATCGACATAAACTGCTACAATTGCAAATCCAGAACTTGTCCTTTTTATAAACAGGCATGGGCATATTTCATTGTTCTCATATCCCTTCCCAATCAAGTAGTCACTTAGACGGTTATACCACATCCGTCCGGATTATTTCAATTCATATAGTGAGCGTCTCAATCTTATTGAAAACGCGCTCCGTGGTTTAGAGCCACTTGACTTGGGTAATTGAAGTCCATCTGGAACCTTCATATATATCTCTAAATCTAGATCCCCATAGAGATATGCTGTAACCAGATCCATAAGTTGCATGTCAAGTTTTTCGGAAACTACCAAACTGACAAGGTAGCGGAACGTTATAACGTCCATTACGGGAGAATATGTCTTCTCGTAGTCGATTCCAGGGCGTTGTGAGAAACCTTGCTCCACAAGGCGGGCATTGTATCTAACAATCTCATTTTTCTCATTACGCTTTCTAACAAAGACCCATTTATGGCCAACAGGCTTTATACTTGGGGGTGTCAGCGTTATAGGCCCAAATACGTGTCTCTTTGTTAGTGAATCCAATTTAACCTGGATCGCATCTTTCCATTTAGGCCAGTCTGCTCTTCGTTGACATTCTTCAACGAAGCAAGGTTCGATATCATCGTGTTCTATAATTCCTTGAGCAATAGAATATGCAAACACATCATCAAGGATAATAGAATCTCGATTCAACGTCTCATGTACACTAGTGTAATTCATGGAGATCTCCCTATTCCCTGGAATTGGTTCTAAGATTGGAGCGCCCCCTAATGATGTCTCTTGGACATAACCATAATCCGGAATATCTTCATGAGATGGGTTATTTATGTCGATGATTAATGGATATTTCTGTGCCAAACTCGCTTTCTTTCTCGGGCGAGGATCCATCGAACCTTTGGGCCTCCCACGTTTCCTCCCGGCCTGAGCCACATTTCCATCACTATTAGTAGTGGCGGTACCATGCCCAATACCCCTAGAGGTGGCGCCATGTCTATGATTTTTAGGGACATCAATCCTTGCAGGCACGTTTGCAGCAGGTATATGTGATCTTGTCACTTTAGCGATATCAGAAAACACATCAGACATAGAGTCTGCTATGTTATGAAGATCAAGAATTCTCCGCACTTCAATTTCAGACTGTGCGGTTCGGGGATCAAGATGAGACAAAGTGGGGACAGACCACGACAATTCCTGTCGTTCCTGTTGAACATTATTGTTCCTTCTCCCCCTAACGACGGGAAGACTGTCTCATCAAAGTGACAATCCGCAAATCTAGCGGTAAATAGATCCTCTGTCAAGGGTTCTAAGTAGCGGATAATGGTTGGAGAGTCATATCCAACATAAATGCCTAATCGTCTTTGAGGACCCATTTTGGTGTGTTGTGGCGGCGCAATCGGCACATAAAATGTACACCCAAATATGCGTAAGTGTGAGACATCAGGCTCATATCCAGTAACCATCTGGGACGCAGAAAAGGGTTGAGTGGCAGTAGGCCTCAGACGAATGAGCACAGCTGCATGCAATATTGCATAGCCCCAAGCAGAAACAGGGAGATTGGTGCGCATAACGAATGCTCTAGCGACCATTTGAAGACTTTTAATGGCAGCTTTTGCGACACCATTTTGGGTGTGAACATAAGGAATAGGGTGTTCAACCTCAATCCCAATGGACATGCAATAGTCATCAAACGTTTTTGATGTAAACTCTCCAGCATTGTTAAGACGAATTGACTTAATGGGATGATCAGGGTGGTGAGCCCGTAATTTAATGATTTGTGCTAGGAGTTTAGCAAATGCAGCATTTCTTATGGACAATAGCGTGACATGTGACCATCGTGTCGATGCATCAACCAACACCATAAAATATCTAAATGGTCCGCAAGTTGGTTGAATAGGTCCACAAATATCACCTTGGATTCTTTGTAAAAATGGAATATTTTCCTTAGTGTCATTTGCATAGGATGGTCTCGATCCTAATTTTGCTAAAGAGCAGGCTTTGCAAAAAGAAAGATGGGCTTTAGAAACAACCAGGGAAGTATCCGGTTGAGCCACGAAGTCACAATTGACTTTAGAAGTAGAAAAATGAACCAAGAAGGTATTGGTGGCGTCAATACCACTTTTGGGCCGCAGGGGGTAGGCAGCGCCAGCCCTACCTTGGATCGAATTTTGGTTCTGACTTCTTTTCGTTTTGAAAAATGGATGTCCGTGTGAAGTCTTTAATATACGGATCATCATATCACGACCTGGGTGTCCCAAACAGTCATGTCAAAGCCTGTATGTGTCAGAATCCCATAAGTCATCTCTCATGATATGGTTGGATTCAATAATTCGAATAGTGGTTGCATACAACCCACTAGATCGACACATAAGTTTCTCTAATACTCGTTTATGTTCATAGTCATTAGAGGTGATGCAAAGGGACTCTTGTCCATTCTCACAATGTGTTTCCACATGAAAACCATTGGCTCTTATATCTTTAAAACTCAATAGGGTCCTTCCAGCCCTAGGAACATATAGAGCTTCAGTGACATTAATACTTGTGCCATTTGGCAACATAAATTGAGCTGGTCCTCGACCATGAATCAATTGTGATGGTCCAGCCATCGTAGTCACAGAAGATAGACTAGGCGTCATCCATAGAAATAGTTGCCTATGTCGCAATATAGTATGTGTGGTGCCACTATCAACAAGGCATTCCAACTCTCCAGGAAACATACTGAAAAATAATAAAGATAGCCAATGATTACATCAAAGGTCCCAGAAAGTCTAATCCAAAATAAAATCAAACTAAGATACATTCTAGTCACTCTATCCGTTTGGTAACTCCAATCAAATATGACTAGGAAAGTAGAGAGAGATGTTGGTGGAGCGAGGCTCTCTTAAGTACCATTAATCTCAATGACTTTCCTAGACATCATGTTTCATTGGGTGCACCACATAAGAAAGAGTTTAATACAATTGTCATTTATTGACTATGGCATATTGCCATTACAAAAATTCTTGGAAAATAAAAGGACTAATCTAATCAAAGTCTGCGGCATCCTTGTGCACTTCATCGTCAGCTTTGAAGACCTCTATGGTGAGATGGACATATCCACCATTTTCTTCTTCTTCTACAAGGTACACTTCTTGCTCCCTCATGTCCCTGTATGCCCTGTATCTTGCAGCTAGTTGCTCTCTTGCCTTGCATTGCTTGAACCAATGCTCACTTGATCCACATCGATGACACACATCATTGTGGTTGCCTCCCTTTAATTGAGGTGCACGTTGTGGGCGTTCCCTAGAAGGGTTGGTGCCACCGCCACGGGCCGTGGCACCACCACCACGGCCAGGGTTGCCACGACCCCCTCTCCCACGTGTGGCATTGCCACCACGTGTATCCGCACCAAACTTGCTGTTTCCTTCTTGGTTAGGGCGGTTATATGGACCCATACGTCCCTCATATCCCTTATTCTTAGGGTTCCGCTCCTTGCGCCCTCTTTTGGGTGCATTATAATTCGCCTCATGAACGCTCTTAGTTCCAATAGGCCTTGAATTATAATTCCTCACAAGTATGTTATCATGTTTCTCAGCTACAGATATGAGATTAATAAGCTGATGAAACCTCATGATCCGTCCAGCATTAACTTCAGTGCGGTATTGCTTTGATACCACAATGGCTGAAACGGGGAAGGTGGAGAGAGTTTTCTCAATTAGCTCTTGCTCTGTGACAGGTTGTCCACAAAACCTCAACATGGACTGTAGGCGAAGAGCTTCTGAATTATATTCAGCAACAGACTTGAAATCAGCAAAGCGCAGATTGTTCCATTAAACCTTCAAGTCAGGGAGGAGGGAATCTTGGACATTGCCAAAACGCTCTTCTAGCGCTACCCATAGCTCTCTTGCATCCTTGATCGACATATACTCCAATCTGAGTGCCTTGTCCATATGGCGTTGCATCAAGATAACTGCTTGAGCATGTTTTGTAGGTGTTCGCACGAACACACGATCCGGGTTAGGTGCCTGGATTATGGGTAATATTCCCTTTGAAGTGAGGTTGTTCTCAACATCGGTTACCCAACTATGGTAATCTGAGCCTGTTGAGTCAAGCATGGGAAAGTCGAGTCTAGGTTCATTCGACATCCTGAAAATAAGAAGAGAATATATATTAGTTTCGGAGCTAAACTTCCACGAAAACTAAAATAATAAGATTTCCGAGCTATGCTACCAAGAAAACAATTTCCAAGAATCTCCTTTGGATTAGACCAAACAATAATGTTTTAATATGGTCACAATTTGATGCTTACGGACGCTCTTAGTCCGAGCATTATGAACACTCTTAGTTCATATTAACACTCTTAGTTCGTTAAGCGTGAATCCCCACAATTCTGCTTTATTACATAATCGAACCCATGTTCGTATATTGAAAATCCTGCAGAAAATAAAGGAATTTAAAAGACAAGAAAGCAGGAACTTTAATCTTTAAAACTTACTTGTTGAAATTCGGAGCAGATTCGCTTATGAACAGCTCCTACTTCGAATGGTATACAGGTCTGAAAACGACTCCAATAGGGCTGCAATTTGGAGTTCAGATAGAAGAGGCAGAGACGAACAACTTTGATGAAGGAAAGATTTTGATCTAAGGTCCCGATCAAGAGGTTTCGGGGCATGCAAATAGGCTGTCTGCACAGGAACGAGCGTGCTGCTGTGCTGCAGGGGCAGCAGGCATGCGACGATGCTGCAGGGGCAGTATGGGCTGCAGGGAGGCTGCGGCAGGGCGGTTTTTTCCTTGCTAGGGCTTGGGTTAGAGTATCGTGCTGATAACGTGTTGTAGAGAATTGGAAAAATTATATTGTATTCATCTCACCATGAGGTTTATATAGGGTTACATCATGTATACAAAAGGTAATACATAATAGCTATACTAATCACTTGCACATTACGAGTCTATGAATCGCATACATTACGAGTCTTTCAATCGCACATTATAAGTATGTCAATCGCACATTACAAGTATGTCAATCACATACATTAAGCAATACCTATTGCATGAATAGTCATTATGATTTACAACATATATATATATATATATATACAGCTTTTATCCAGAGCGGAGCTCCGCTTTGAAATTAACGTGTGAAGTTTGAGTTTTGGGTCACTTTTCGGTTGCATATCCACATCTCGACCGTTCAGTTTTTAGGTACTAGTGTATAGATTATCTCTGCAAATTTTCAGCCAAATTGATGATCGTTAAGGTATCTAACTTGCATAAACCAATGGATGGACTGAATCTGTCAACCTGAACCGTACTAGCTTTAAGGTAGTTATCAATGCCTTAACGATCATCATTTTTGGCTGAAAATTTGCAGAGATGATCTATACACTAGTACCTAAAAACTAAACGGTCGAGATGTAGATATGCGACCAAAAAGTGACCCAAAACTCGAACTTCACACGTTAATTTCAAAGTGAAGCTCCGCTCTGGATAGGATCTGTATATATATATATATATATATATATATGCTAAATTACGTGCACATCTTAACATGTGGATGTTGTTACTTCCAGGAAATTGAAGGCTACGTTGTGGTAGCTAGGTTCCAAATGGAGAAGTATGGCCGATAGCATTGACATGGGATGATAACATTGGCGGTTTATGGTTAGAGAAGGATGGCTAAAATTTGCAAATTTTTAGTGTGTGTCCTATAACGTTTTATGAAACTATTTTTGTAATACTAGATTGTAGAATGAAAACAGGGAATTAAACTACAAGTTTTTAAGATGTAAATACATGTTCGGCACAAGTATTTCAAAATTTGAAATATTAAAAACATATCTATCATTTCAAAAAAATATATATATATATATATATATCTGTAGCACTCAGTTTATACAATCTGAAACTCTATTTTTTTTTCTTCAAAGAGAAAAAATCATTTTTAGTTTTTCCTCAGTAATCATGAAAGATTGACTATTTTGTTTGTATTAATTATGAATCCTTTATTGGTTGTTATGAGAAAAGAAACAGAGTATTGTGAAGGAGATTAAACAAGAAGAACCAAATCCCTCAATTTTGTTTATAAAATATATCATATGAAATTGCAAGCTTCTGAATCTTTAGTTCAAAAAGATAATTCAATCAAATATCTCAACCTCAGTTGCTAATTCCTCTAGCCCATGAGATAATCCAATTATATTGAAGTATAAAATGCCGAAACTTTCACCCTAAATCATCCATATAAATTAGATCTAACACATGAAAGAGGGATTTTCTAAATCCTTCATTCTTCTCTACTGCATGATTCTGCAAGTTTCAATTGATTGAAAAAGACAGGGAAGAAAAAAGTTAAAATAGCAGATAAAGTAGATGAGATCATGTGAAGAGAGGATAAGTCTCAATGGAAATCGTGGGAGAGAAAGATAGAAAGATCGAAAGAGAGGAGAAGAGTTTGTGGATCTATGTGCTTAAAAGTAAAAATAAATAAATCACTTTCTCTAATTGCAGGGCTGTTTGTTTTCAGGAAACAATGAAAACGTCAAAAAGTCATTTCCCATATTTATTCATAGTTCCTGAATTGTTTCCTAAAATTTGTTTTCCCTGTTTTTCAAATTTAATGCACCAAACGCAAATTGCATAAGTTTTTGAATTAGTAAAATAAAAAACAGTATCGCAAAATGATACCGAATGGATTTCAAATGTCGTATGCTTCATACAATGAAACACCATATTGGGTAATTTCACAATCCGATGTATGGATTGCATGTGGGAAGAGATCAACACACATACAATACCCATGTGATGAAGTACTAAAATCATTTCCAAAATACATGTACTTGGGAGCAGTATTGTATGATATTAAATAGAAGCATTTCAACCAGCTGGATCGAACCACATCATAGTAGTGTTGGATCATAATTCATATACATATTTGTGCCTTAAAACATGGAAATTACTTGTTCTAAAGTCTAATTTTGTGTTGACTGATCCAATTTCATGTTTTGTAGAAGTCTTGACAAAAGGAGAAAAAAGTGAAATTTCGATAAATTTTCCGTGCACCGCTACTTTTGGCGGCACAAGAGGCAGCACACCACCACTCACGGTGGTGCCATGTATTTTCCGGCCACATTCATGGAGGAGCGAGGATGAGTACCATAGCATCTATTCTATTACATCCATTCACCATCATTCTATCTTAACCAAATTCCAAAACCTTTTGGTTCCAATTCAACCAAACACTCCCCATTACCCAAAAGTCTATCATCATCAACACTTCAATATCTATCATGTTTTAGGCTTAATCACCATCCCTCACTCATGATTTCCTACTTCAACCTATACCATCACTCCCATGTCATTTTCCCTTGATTTTGGGATCTGTTACCATCCTTATATTATACTCTACCTCCATGCTTCTTACAAGGCTGGAGCTGCTCCTTTTGCCTTTCAACACCATTTCACACATCTCTCTCTCTATCTATTTAAGCACCCATTCTTTGAAGGAAGAAGGCATCACCCACACTTAGCCATTACATGCTTTTCTCTCACTATTCTCTACACAATCCACCACCATCTCCTCCACAAAACCTCCATCTCCACCACTTCATTTTCCAACTACATCCCTACTCATAACATCTTACATATACCAAGCATCATCATCATCTCAAGTCTTGAAGAAGGAGTTCAAGGAGGAAGCTAGAGCACAAGAGGAGCCACCACATCATCTCCTTGACAAAGCTTATATGATCAACCACTTTATCATCCTTCACTTGTGATCATCCCTAGTCATTTCTAAACTATATTCTTTGATAGTTTAATGTTTTTATTATGTTGATGCTAGTTTATGTAGATATGTGTGAGTAGTCTATTGTTGGGGGTAGGGTTGAAAGCCCTAGCCAAACTTGTAATGAATTGATGTTTGAATCTTATTTGATGCAATTTTCATGATCATCTTCACATGCTAATTCAAGAAGTGAATGCTTGTATTTGAATCTAGCTAATTTGAATACTTTGCATCTGTCATTACATGAACAATGTTTAGAGAGTAGCTAGCTTTGAACACTAAAAGCATGATAGCACATTAGGTGTGTATGTGAGGGTAGTGAGTTAAAATCTCCTAGACTTAGGATCGGTTTGCTTGCTTGATTATCTAAACTCAAACCTTTATGCATCTACGAGCAAGGAATTGATACTTATCCGGTAATATAACTTGTTCTTGGGTAGTTAGTTTCGCACTTATCCGGTGAAAATTAATAAAATCAAAGGAGTTTAGGCCTTAGTAGTCTTATCCGGATGCTAAGAGGGTAATTGGATTCTTGGGATTGCATTACTTATAGTTTGAACATCAATGCATGCAAGGGAGGCTATGGTGAATAACCTAAAGCTCTAATTTCCATCCATTCTATCACATCTAGTTTAGGATAGCCTAGTTTACATTTCAAGTTTTTATTGTGTGTTAATTTGAGTTTAAACCATCTCCAAAACCAAAATCAAACCACTACACCATCTTGCAAATATTCACCATCAACTTTGGTTCACTTGTGAGCTCTAGTTTGTGATTTGTACATTTGCATATTCATCTAGCACCCTTTAGGTTTTCCCTAGCTAGAGTGGGTTTTCCAATCCTTTGGGTACGATATCCCCTACTCATAATTCCTATACTATAACTTGGCCCTTATACTTGAGGGTGACTATTTGACTAACAAGTTTTTGGCACTGTTGCCAGGAATTGGAGTAAAATCCGATTTCTAGCTCGGTTTGCCTTCGGAGAAGCTAGTAACTTTACTTTTCTTTGAAATTTTTGTGTTGTTGTTGAAATTTCCCAGAAAATGATTGATCTCAGCTTTGAAACGATCATTCGTTTCTAAGGTCAGAAAGGAAAATCACAAAAAACGTACCAAACGATCGATATCACCTGTATGTTCCATTTTTTTTAAGCAAACGATCGATCGTTTGCCCCGTTTTAGCAATTTAATTTTTTTGTCTTCTTTTGTGTTTCAACTTGTGTACTTACCTTTGTTTTGAATGCTTATATATAGGTGTGCATGAATTTATTGTTCAATCAAGTGAAGAGCATCCATCTCCTCCAAGCACACCAAGTGACGATGAAGATCATATCATTCAAGAGGATAGTGGTGAAGAAGAACCTCATCTCATCGGTCCACTAACTCTACTTCAATACGTTGATCAAAGAGCAAAGGAGTTGATAAGGCAACTAAGGGAGGAGCGTCTAAGACTAAAGATGGGTGATGAACCACAGCCATTGAAGGACTACACCGTTCCTACTTTCACAAATCCACTACTACAAAAATTGAATCAGACGACGGCTAAAAACCGTCGTCTGATATGGAGGTAAAGCGTCATCTATCGAGGCGCCGTCTGATGAAGATCGATTGTAGGGAACCGTCGTGTGAAGGGCTCGGCAGCATGTCGACAGCATGTTGGCAGCCTGTCGACAGCATTAGCTGTTGTGTGACTATTATTCAGACAACGGGTACCCTTAGCAGCTGTTGTGTGATTGCAAATTACACGTCGCTTTATTTTGTGGCCGTTGTG
>JANPXK010000335.1:0-24624 GCA_024704745.1 Rosa lucieae | reverse complement strand
AAATTTATGAAGTATTTTTTTATTCCGATGTTTGGTAACATAAGGAAACTTATCTGGAAAATTGTTAAAAAGTTTGTAACTAATGCAATAAAATAATGTGTTGTGAGTAATAAATTCAAGGAAAGAAAAGGAGAAAGTGATTCCTTTGGAGTATAGAATGAACCATTTTCCCTCATATTTTCCTTTGTTTCATGAAAGTATTTATTTTCCTTTTGCATCCCAAACACAAGAAATGAACAACTTTCCTTTCCTGATGCTTACTTTTCGCGAACCAAATGAGGACGAGAAAAAACATTGTACATTGATAATCAGTATAGAGTTGTATTATAAATACACAGATAATTGTTGAGTCTTATAAGGGTATAGCTGAAAAGGTGTTGCAACCCAAAGGTTGAGACTTGGGGTTTGTGTATTCAAAAACACAATTATGGTGATTGAATTCCAAGGTTTCGACGAATTATTCTGTGATCCCGGAGTATATTGGCATGTGGTGGTCTCAACTAATAATATCACTTAAATTTGGTGGGAACCATGCAGGAGGTGAAAAAAAAAATTAAATTAAGAGACTAATCAGAAATAACTACAATACATATAGGCCAATAATATCATTACAAACCACTAAATGACTAAATGTACTATGAACCTAGACCATGTTATAATTTCCCCAAGGGGTCCATGCACAGAAAAACAAACATAAATGAAAAGTTATCCACATTCCTCAACCTCAAGTCTAGCTATATGAACCTTCCAACTTATTATACCACCACTCCCAACGCTTTCCTTCCCACACCTAATCTCTCCAGCCGCAGAGACTCTCGACCTTTCTCTGAGATCATTGCTCCTTTGTTCTTTGATATTTTGTTCCGTTCTATCTTCAGCTGAGAATGGCCGGAGAAGAAGCGTGCCATGCAATCGGGATTGACTTGGGAACAACATACTCATGCGTGGCTGTGTGGCAGTATGATCATGTAGAAATCATAGCGAACGATCAGGGAAACCGGACCACTCCATCTTATGTTACTTTCACTGATCGTGAGAGGTTGATTGGAGATGCAGCATTTAACCAAGTCATGAGAAACCCAACTAACTCTATCTTTGGTTGGCATCTTTCCACATCCTTAATTAATTTTCTTTCTCATAGATATTATTCTTCGAAATTCTTGTCTATATATATGTGGATTATAAAGTTATGGTATCTAATTTTTTAAACAATTAGCAGATGCAAAAAGGCTCATTGGTAGGAGATTTAGCGACAACTCTGTTCAAAATGATATGAAGCATTGGCCATTCAAGATCATTAAAGGTACTGATGACAAGCCCATGATTGTTGTTTCTCAAAATGGAGTTCAGAAACAATTTGTTGCTGAAGAAATTTCATCTATGGTTCTTGCAAAGATGCGGGAGATTTCTGAGACCTATCTTTGCTCACCAGTGAAGAAAGCAGTTATCACCGTGCCTGCTTACTTCAATAACTCACAACGTCAGGCTACAAGAGATGCAGGTGTCACTGCCGGCCTAAATGTGATACGTATCATCAATGAACCAACTGCTGCAGCCATTGCTTATGGACTTGACAAGAAGGCTGGTTGGTATAGCAAGAGGTATGTGCTGATATTTGACTTGGGGGGTGGTACTTTGGATGTCTCACTACTTTCCCTAGCTGATAGTGTCTTTGAAGTGAAGGCCACTAATGGAGACACTCATCTTGGAGGTGAAGACTTCGATCATAGAATGGTGGATTATTGTGTTGAGCAATTTAAGAGGAAGCATAAAGTAGACATCACTAGAAATCTCAAGGCTCTTAGGAGGTTGCGAAATGCTTGTGAAAATGCAAAAAGGAAGCTTTCATTTATGTCTGAGACTGAGATTGATGTCGACTGTCTGGACAAGGGTGTTGATTTCTTCTTGACTATTATGTAAGATCAAATATGGACATAACACATATCATCATAAAGTAATTGATGATTAGCTTAATATCAATCCTAGTTTAACATGGATACAAACTGTAAATCAATACTTGTAACTTAATGAAGCAGTGTATCTATTCATTAGGTAAGTAATCCTATTCTTAGTCTGCAAGAAAGACTACAATGAAGTTTTACATTAGGAATCTAACTAGGAAACCAAACCGATATGGATAGCTTTAATGGGAAGCTTCTTGAGGGTTAAGTCTCCTATATATACAGATGAATTGGTCCCTGATTACTACCGACGTTTTGCATATTGTTCTGTCCATATGAGAAGCAAGTTGGTAAGTAACAGAAGACCATATTCAGTGATCGTATTAGCAACTGCATAAGATGGAATCCATGCCAGTGATTGCTGAAGGTAAGCCTTAATCCCTTTTATGATTGTGTGCATACGTTGTGAGCATGTATATGGTTATTTACAATTGGTATCAAAGCATAGGCTCACAAGTATCAAAATCGTTTTAGGGTTTTGCAAAACAAACAAAAAAAAAAAAAAAAAAAAAAGGGTTTTTGCTTTACGGATCAAGTAACTGGTCAGGTAACTGACCAAGTCACTGATCAGGTAACTGACCATGTAACTAGTCATGTAACTGCTCAAGGTAAGTTACTTAAGTCGATTGCTGCATCTGGTTAAATATCAAATTCATGCTTCCGCTGTGATTTTTAGCAGCAAATTGGGGAAAAAGCAAAAACAGGTTTTTCTGTGAAATTGATTTCGATTCATAGCATGATAATTGAGTTGAGTTTTTGATTGTGCTCAAGAACCCTAGTTGCATTCCCGGCGTGCGTTAGGTTAGAGTAGATGGTGACCGGATGAAATTTACAATTTCTTGATTGTTCTGTGGTTTCTTGGAATCGAAACAATTTTGATTGTGCTTGAATATGCATGATGAATTGATTGATGATATGGTATTGTATCTGTGATTGTGTAAAATTGCATGAAGAACAAAAATCTCCCAGATTTTGTTTACACATTATTAAAATTGACAGATACGAGAGCTTAATTTTCTTACAAGGATGAATCTGGGGGGTAGAATATAAAGTTAAAAGCTCATGGGTTTTGTGGTTTTCTGTTGGCATAAGTGATTATGATGCACAAAGCATTCTTCATTGATGTTGGCAGAAAAAACAATGATCAGGTCACTGACCATGTAACTGGTCAGGTCACTGACCATGTAACTGGCCAGGTCACTGACCATGTAACTGGCCAGGTCACTGACCATGTAACTGGCCAGTCACTGACCATGTAACTGGTCAGGTAACTAATCAAGTACCTGATCGAGTGACAAAACTGAAATTGTGTTTTGTGTTTTAAAACTATGCTTCAGTTTTATCTTCCAAAGAAGTGGTCAAGTATGGTTTTAGAATACAAAATAGCAATATGCATGCTTGATGAAAATAAATACGGATACTTAGAAATTTTTCTTCTGTCTAAAGATGTGGATAAATTTCTTTGGATAACTTGTTTTCATTGAACATGGTATATTGATAAAGAACTCCAGAATGTTATGCTTCTGCTCAAAAGTGTTGCTTAACATTGTTTTTAGTTATGGACTGATATGAATGCAAGTATGGATTGTTTAGGTTTTCTGTATGTTCTTGTTTTGGTTGCTTAAAGCTAATAAAAAACGCAGAAAACTTAATGTTATTTTCTTTACAAATTAAGAACTCACATGAATTTTTGTTTTGCTCCTTAGGTAACTCCTACATGAACTTGAACAGTGTCTGATGTTAACTGGAACCAACTATAGAGCTTGGCTTGATTCTGTAGAGAACTATATGGGAATGCATGAGAATATAGACTATTGCTTTACTGAGGATAAGCCTATAGAGTTGAATGAAAAGAGCACCAAGAGAAGAAACTGACCTTTACAAGAAGTGGCATAGATCCAATAGAATGGCTAAGAATCTCATTCGTACCTCTATGTCCAAGACTGTCAGGGGAAGTATAGAAGACCTGAGCTAGCATCAGATTTCTGGAACTCCTAGGTGCTAAGTTTAAAGAAAGTGAAAAGGCAGAAGCAGCTAGACTAACCAAGGAGGTTTCATGATTTGAAGTACATGGGTTCAGGGGGAGTTAGAGAACATATTATGAAGATGATCAATATAAATGGCAGACTCAGGGAGCTCTTGATGGGGGTTAGGGATGAGCAGGTAGTGCATTATGCACTACATTCCTTACCTAACAGTTTTAGTCATCTAAGAACCAGTTACAATTCACAAAAGGAAACTGGACTTTAGATGAACTTATATCCATCTGTGTTGATGAGGAAGCTAGGATAAGGATGAAAAAGAACCTGCTACAGCCATAAATCTCATAGAGAAGCCTAAGAAGAAAAAGCCCCAGAACAAGCTCAAGCCTACCAAAGCCATAACTAAGAGTTCAACAGCTGCAGTGGCCAAGGAAAACAGGCCATTTAGGTTCAAGTGCTACTTTGCAAAAGAGAGGACACATGAAAAGGACTGCCTGGCTATAAGAACTGGTTAGCCAAAAAGGGTAAGATTTTTTTCAACAGTTTTTTCTTTAGAAATTAATCTTATAAATGTTGAACCACAGTCTTGGTGGATAGATTCAGGCTCACCTATTCATATTACTAATTCTTTGCAGGGATTCATAAGAATCCCAAAAAGTGATGAAGTGAACCTGTGTGTAGGCAATGGCATGAGAGTGGCAGTCAAGGCTATTGGAACCTTAAAGCTCGATTTAGGATTAGGAAAATGTTAGTTTTGGACAATGTTTTTTATGTACCTTCCATGAGAAGGAATTTGGTTTCAGTTTCTCTTTTAGTAAAATCTGGTTGTAGACTTATTATTGATAGTAATGGAATTCTTATTTCTAAAAATTCTGTTCAAATTGGTTCTGGTGTTATCTCGAATGATTATTTACAGTTAAGTTGTTCAATGGCTCAACAAGAAATTTTACTTGTTGAAGATAACACAAACAACTAGCACTTTAACAGGTGTTAAAAGAACCAAACTAAATGAAAAGTCTGCATTTTTATGGCATAGAAGACTCGGCCATGTTTCAAAGAGAGACTGAAAATATTGGTGAAAAAAAAATCCTAAATGAACTTGATTTTTTGATCTAACAGACTGTGTTGAATGCTTTAAGGGAAAAATAACTAATACTAGAAGAAGACTGCATATAGAAGCCAAAATTTATTAGAACTCATACACACTGATATATGTGGACCATTTAGGCTTCAAACTATCTGTGGGAATGTGTATTTTATCACATTCATTGATGACTTTTTAGATACAGTTATATTTATCTACTTTCAGAAAAGGCACAAGCATTGAAAGCCTTTCAAATCTTTAAGTCTGAGATAGAAAATCAACTAGAAAAGAAAATCAAAACAGTAAGGTCAGATAGAGGGGGAGAGTTCTATGGAAATACACTGAATCCGGCCAACAAAAGGGTCCATTTGCCTTGTTTTTACAAGACAATGGAATTAAAGCTCAATACACAACACCCTATAATCCACAACAGAATGGTGTTGCAGAGAGAAAGAATAGGACTCTTTTGAACATGATTAGATGCATGATGTGTACGACTGGTTTACCTAAATTTTTGTGGGGTGAGGCTTTAAAAACTGCAAATTATATTTGCAACAGGACACCTAGCAGAGCCATAGAAAATACTGCTTTTGAGCTTTGGTGTGGCAGGAAACCTAGTCTTCATCACTGTCATGTTTGGGGATGTCATGCAGAAGCTAGGATTTATAATCCAAGCTTGAATAAACTTGACCCCAAAACTGTTAGTTGCTATTTTATAGGTTATCCAGATAAATCTAAAGGCTATAAATTATATTCTGCTCATCATTCACCTAGAATTTTTGAAACACATCAAGTAAAGTTTCTAAGTGAAAAAGTTCACAATACAAACCTTGAGGATTTAACCTCAGATTTTGAGGAAATTGTGTCAGATGAGAATATAAGTGTAGCATTGCCTTTAGAACAAGATATAACTGATCATGTCACTGGTCACGTAACTGACCATGTCACTGACCAAGTAACTGTACCTGGTCGAGTAACTGGTCAAGTAACTGACCATGTCACTGACCAAGTAACTGTACCTGGTCAAGTCTCTGACCATGTCACTGACCGAGTCACTGACCATGTAACTGTACCTGGTCAAGTCTCTGACCATGTCACTGACCGAGTCACTGATCAAGTAACTGTACCTGGTCAAGTCACTGCCCATGTCACTAACCATGTAACTGCCCAAGTAACTGTACCTGGTCAAGTAACTGACCACGTAACTGGTCAAGTAACTGAACCTCAAAATCATCCAGTAGCTCAACCTAGAAGATCACAGAGAGCAAGAAAACCAACTTATGGGGGGGAAGAGAGTGACTACATTGTTTATCTACAAGAAGCAGAAATTGAAATGGACTGTGCAGAGGACAATGATCCAACTACATTTAATCAGGCCATTGAAAGTAGTGAATCTCATCAATGGCAGCTAGCAATGGAAGCAGAAATTGATTCCATGAGCCAAAATGCAGTTTGAGAATTAGTTGAACCTGACCCAAAACAGAAGCCTATAGGTTGTAAATGGGTTTTCAAAACCAAAAGAGATGCAAATGGCAATGTAGAGAGACATAAAGCAAGATTAGTTGCCAAGGGTTTTACACAGAAGGAGGGCATTGACTTTACTGAGACTTTTTCTCCAGTTTCTACAAAAGACTCGTTTAGGATAATCATGGCTTTAGTAGCTCATTTTGATATGGAGCTGCACCAGATGGAAGTTAAAACAGCTTTCTTGAATGGTGAACTAGATGAAGTGATTTATATGAGGCAACCAGAAGGTTTTGTGCAAGCTGGAAGTGAAAACTTAGTGTGTAAGTTAAGAAAATCAATTTATGGCCTAAAACAAGCTTCTAGACAGTGGTACAAGAAATTTGATTCTGTGATTTCCACTTTTGGATTTACAGAAAATCTTGTTGATGAATGTGTTTATTTGAAGACAGTTGGGAGCAATTTTATTTTTCTGGTACTCTATGTGGATGATATACTTTTGGCTAGCAGTAACATTAAATTGCTTAAAGATACTAAGAGTTTTCTGTCAAGGAATTTTGACATGAAAGACTTAGGAGAAGCATCCTATGTACTAGATTAAAAGAGATAGGCACAGAGACTACTTGGTTTGTCTCAACAAATTATATTACCAAAGTTTTAAAGAGATTTGGTATGGAGAAGTGTGCAGCTGGAGAAGTTCCCATGTCCAAAGGAGATAAGTTAACCAAGAAGCAAAGTCCCAATAGTGATGTTGAAAAGGAAAATATGGAGTCAAAGCCTTATGCCAGACTTGTAGGAAGTCTCATGTATGCACAAGTCTGCACTAGGCCAGACTTGTCTTTTGCAGTAGGGATTTTGTCAAGATTCCAATCTAATCTAGGCCATGAACATTGGGTAGCTGGGAAGAAAGTGTTGAGATACCTGCAGAGAACTAAAAGTCACATGCTAGTTTATAGGCAAGTGGAGGATCTGAAACTCATTGGATTCTCAGACTCGGATTTTGCAGGGAATTATCCAGACTCCAAGAAAGTCGACTTGTGGATATGTGTTCATGCTTGCAGGAGGTGCTATTGCTTGGAAAACCATGAAACAAACACTTGTTTCAACTTCTACTATGCAAGCCGAATTTATTGCAGTATATGAAACTGTGTGTGAAGGACTTTGGATTAGGAATTTTCATGCAGACCAAAGTTTGAGTCACATTGTGGCTGGAACACTTGTAATTTATTGTGACAATGAGGCTGCAGTTTTCTTTAGCAAGAACAGTAAAAGGTCAAATAATTCTAAACACATTGATCTAAAGTATTACAGTGTTAGAGAAAGAGTAAAGCATGGTGAAATAGCTGTTTTGAGTATTGACACAAATTCACAGCTAGCAGATCCTTTCACCAAGGCCTTGTCAATAGCGGCATTCCAGAAGCATACAACAAGCATTGGAGTTTTAGCTAATCTAGATGCTTAGGTTCAGTAGAGAGTTAGTCCAATTGGAGCAATTTAAAATTTTAAGGTTCTTGAGTTCTTGTATTTTCAGTTGTGATATTTTTGACTTTTTGTTTATCACAACTTATTTGTAATGGCAGTTTATTATTATCAATAAATTTCGAGGTATTTCCAAATATGATTTTGCTGCAGCTTTATTGTTTTATTTTGGAAATTATCATCTTGTTTTGAATGTCATACTTGCTATCAGATGGCTTAAATCATGTACAGCATGATGAAGGTTCAAGCAATGTTTTAAGCCATCAGTGTTCAGAAAAATTGCTTGAGTTTCTGGTTTTAGAAACATAAAGTAGGACCTAATATATGTTTACTTGTTGATACACATTAACATATATTGTATCACTTCTGGTTTGACATATGTGGATTGCAGGAGCTTATGTTTGTGGTTTTGAAACTCTGCATTTTTGTTAAAATGTATACTGTTTCTTGCTCTGCATAAGTAACTGTGATCTGACCATGTTGGAATGGATTTTCGATTTGAGTTTGTTATCTGGCGCGCACTTCAGTAAGTTAAGTAGGTTTTGATGTTCTCTGGTGCAAATCATCGAGCATGATATGTGTGAGTCCAAGGGGGAGATTGTAAGATCAAATATGGACATAACACATATCATCATAAAGTAATTGATGATTAGCTTAATATCAATCCTAGTTTAACATGGATACAAACTGTAAATCAATACTGTAACTTAATGAAGCAGTGTATCTATTCATTAAGGTAAGTAATCCTATTCTTAGTCTGCAAGAAAGACTACAATGAAGTGTTACATTAAGAATCTAACTAGGAAACCTAAACCGATATGGATAGCTTTAATGGGAAGCTTCTTGAGGGTTAAGTCTCCTATATATACAGATGAATTGGTCCCTGATTACTACCGACGTTTTGCATATTGTTCTGTCCATTGAGAAGCAAGTTGGTAAGTAACAGAAGACCATATTGTTCGTTTAGCAACTGCATAAGATGGAATCCATGCCAGTGATTGCTGAAGGTAAGCCTTAATCCCTTTTATGATTGTGTGCATATGTTGTGAGCATGTATATGGTTATTTACATATTACTCGTGCCAAATTCGAGGAACTCAATATGGATTTATTTTACAAATGTATGGAGCCTGTAAAGAAGTGTTTGGTAGATGCTAACATGGAGGTAAGTAGCGTCCATGATGTTGTTCTTGCTGGTGGCTCATCTAGAATCCCTAAGGTGCAGCAGTTACTACAGGGTGTGTTTAATGGGAAGGAGCTGTGTAAGGCCATTCATCCTGATGAGGCTATAGCGTATGGTGCCGCTATTCAAGCTGCAGCCTTGAGTAGTGGGAACCTAGCTGGGAAACTTAACGACTTCAATCTCTTGGATGTCACCCCTCTATCACTTGGGGTGAAGATTCGTCGGGCAGGTCTTATGTCAGTTGTGATTCCAAGGAACAGCCGAATTCCCATCACCAAGAACGAAACTTTTCGTACTTACAGTGACAATCAAACTGATGCCCGGTTCTGTATTTTTGAGGGTGAGAGTGAACGCACTGCAGATAACAACTTTTTGGGTGATTTTGAACTCCATGACATTCCTCCAGCTCCTGCAGGTGAAGCTGAATGTGATACTTGCTTTCATATTGATGCAAATGGTATCTTGAGTGTCTCTGCTGTGGATATGTCCACCGGCCAAAAGAAAGAAATTACAATCAACAATGACAGAAGAACTTTCGAAGGAATTGAGATCTGAGTTGAGTTAATATGTTTATGGGATCACAAGGCCGAAACTGAATGTTTCAGTAACTGGGTTTGGGAATGAATAAGAAAGTGGAGTTACTCCTACTCCTTTTTTTGGCTTGGTTACTTCAAAGTCATTCATCAAAATTCATATCGTCTACTTTATGATAAAAGTGGTAGAGGGTCAGCCGGTCAGGGTATTCGTCTAGTTTGTATTGTTGACTAATCCAATTTAAGTTTTGCAATAAATTCAGCGAAAGAAAAAAAGCGCATGAATGTGAGTTGCGATTACATGATGCCGGTTAAAATGTTACATATGTACACAACATATGTAACATTTAGTATATGTAAAAGTACATAAACTAAATATTCACATACATAGTATAAGAAAATATGAAAATGACTAGTCATTTATTTACTTGGATTACGGAATCTCATATGATAAAAAATTAATTATTTTATTAACCATGTGAAATTGATATATACGGTATTAATCTTCAAGGATCGCAATCAAAACTAATTTGATTACTTAGTTTTTTTTTTTTTTGAATGATAAATAAAATTACAAGGAATCATCTCTTAAACAACCTAAGTCTAGAATATCAAAGTTATAATTAACTTATAAGCACGAAGAGCAGAGGGAGTGCATTTTTCCAGCCAGCAATATCTTGAGTGTATCCAATAGGTGCAATTACATCCGCCGTAAAATTGGCCTCTTTCCATATGTGTTTGAAATTGATAGAATGGAATTAATGATTATCCAAGTAACATCAAGTCATCAATGATCGATTTTATTGATACTATATATGAGAATTTTGGAATCTCCCACCACTTTGTTACTTGAACAGAAGAAGAGCAACATATAAACCTACAAGTCATATGGGTCAATAGTATCAATCCGGACCACTACATGTACTATGATCCGGGATCATTTTATAATTTCCCGTAAAGCATCAGTAGAAAGAACATCAGAAAAGCCCATGTAAAGCCCTGTTAGAGCAAGTCCACCCGTTGAGCTTGACCGGTCAAGACTATTCACTGCTTTTTTGCCTTGTATTTCCACTATTGAGCTTGACCAGTCAGAAACTGTTCACAAAATGTCACAACTAGTCAAGTTTTTAGTCAAGAACTCGACTAAATATTATTTACAACGGCCTGAAAAGCTCATTCCTCATATTATATTATTTACGAGTTCTTTGTCAAAAATAAATAAAAAAGAAATATATTTACGCCTCCATGGCTGGACTCTGTGCCATAGAAGAGCACTCAAATCATCAAGTTGTCTTCCCTTGTAACCAAGTAAGAAGCTTTCTTGGAGAAGTTCCGACTCGCTTTAAACAGGTACCTTCTCATGTGCCTCTACTTTTTTTTTTTTTTTCTTTCCTGAAGTGGGTTTTCCTTTTATTCTGGGCACCAATTTTTGTTTTGGTTTTGTAGAATTAGTAATGTTGTGTAACATGTTGTGTAACAGCCCTTAATGTAGTAGTCACTACTAACCAGTAAGTTAGCTGAAAATGCATTGCAAGGCGAAGAAGGACGTGTTGTCACATTTGGGGTTTGATTGTGTATTAAAGATTGAAAATTTCTACTTTGGCATTGATAAACCTTGATTTGATGTAAGAAAAAGAACAAAAAAAATGAATTCTGAAGACTGATTAGTAATTACATTCCAAGGTTTGCTCCTTAACTACAGCATTGGGGGTCATTTAGTTGTATAGGAGTTTCATTTAGATTAGATTTTAAGTAACCAAATGTGCCATTTTAGATTAGACTTTCATATTACAGTTCAGTTCTTTAGTAAAGATTCCAAAGTTAAAGGTTAACTACAAGATTGCGTTTCTTTTAATTAGCTGATATCTATCTTATTGTAAATTTGTAATAGTTATGTTGTTTCGTATAACAATGTGAGTGTCAATGTTACCGGGCATTATGAAACATGGAATGTGTTAAAATGCTTGAATGCAGATCAGATTGAACTTTATTCATTCTATTGTTGCTATTTTGTTACCCATCTTAAACTGTTGGTACGTATATGTGTGTTAACCGGTTTTAGTTTTCCTTTGTCTAATTGTATATCTAAATTTCGCATGAATTTGCAGATGAAAACAATTAATTCTCTGGAGATTCAGTGTTACCACTGTTCAAAATGATTTGAAACTTCAGCCACTAAAGGTCATGGTAACAAGCCTGTGTTTGTGGTTACACAAATGGTCAAGAGCAACAGTTTGCTGCAGATGAAATCTCAGCCATGCCTTCTTGCAAGGATGCAAGAGACTGCCGAGGCCTATTTCAGCTCAGCTGTTAAAAATGCAGTTGTTACTGTGCCAGTTTACTTCAATACCAAAGACACTGGCATGCTGCTGTTCTGCTGGCCTAAATGTGAGTTGTATTATGACTATTATCAACGAACCAACTGCAGCAGCTATTGCATATTGCTTTGATAAGAAGTCGGGTTGGTATAGTTAGATAAATGTGATGGTATTTGATTTGGGCGGCGGTACTTTAGATGTTCCTCTACTTGCCACAGGGGGATGGTAATTTTGAAGTGAAGGCTACTGCTGGAGACAATGACCTTGGTGTGAAGACTCCGATAGCAGAATGGTAAATTAGTGGAAATTCCAGAGTTCTTGAGGCATTGATAAATGTATGTGGGAGAGAGAAGAGGAGACTTTCATCTATGTCTACAAGTGAGATTGTCTGTTTGGATTCGAGTAATCATTTCCAGAATTCTCAAGGTGCAACAGCTATTGAAAATTTTTTTCAAGGCGAAGAAGTTGTGCAAGAACATTAATCTAGATGAGGTACTGCCATAGGTTGCTGCCGAAGCTGCAGTGTTGAGTGGGAATGGGAATGGGCCACCAGACTCTTGGATGTCACCGTTCTGTCACTTGGCGTGGAGAGTGCAATGGGATGTGCCATGATGGTTGTTATTTCAATAAACACATGAACTCCCACCAAGAACTGTGCTTTTAGTACATTTGTCGATTACAAAACTAGTGGCAGATTCTCTGTTTATGAAGGTGATCAGAGTACGAATGTAGTGAATAACAACTTTGTGGGTGAATATGGTCGATGGAAAATATCAAGCTCCCAAGGGTGTGCCCCAGTTACAGACTTGCTTTAGTATTGATGCCAATGATATCTTGAGTGTCTCTGCTGAGGATATTAACAGCGGCCACATGAAAGGGATTATAATTAACAGAGGCAGAACAACTTTTGAGGGAATTGGGAAGATGAGGTGAGGATTTAGAATTTATTGCCTACTAAGACTTAATAAGCATGTTTTGTAAAAATCAGTTTGATTTTAGAGGGATTACTTGTATTTCAACATAGATACAACTGGTTTTACTAATGTTTATGTTGAAGCTGATTCTAAAGGAGTTGTTGATGTGCTGAATGCTGAAGGGGAGTGGCTAGTTTCATGAAATGAACAATTAGTTATTATCTCACGCTTCAGTTGATACATGAAATTAAAAATGGTTGAAGAGAACATTTGTTCTTTGTTCATCTGAAAATGAAGTATATATTTGCCATTAATTCATGACATCAAGCAACTGGTATTTTCCCTAGTGATCACTCCAAGTCTAAACTGCTAAGCAATCAGTTCATTATTTGAATCAGCTCTTTTACAACGCCAAGCTGGTTTGATCAAGTGATCACTCCATTATTTGATCAACTTCTATTTATGTTTGTTTACATATAAGTTTAATTTGGACTCTTTTAGTGAACAAAATTTTAGTCTCAAATAAAGGTGAATGAGGTATGTCAGCTTCATAATCAGATAGCCAAGTCTGTTATTTCCTGTTACAATTTACTTTACCTAGTTAATTTTCTAAATTTAAATCGAAATCAATGTCATATCAAAGTAGGTGGTTAGAGAAGAAATTGATGAGAACTCAACTGTATATAGATCCAGTCATCAGTGACGAGATACATGCATGGTATGGTGATGAACATTTGATGAAATATGGATCAGTACACATTTTTATTTCTTTTCTATTTTTCTATTTGTTCACTCCTTGCAGACAACACAATCTAATTGTTTTGTTAACTGAAGGAGATTAATGTGTTCAAGGAAAACGTACAACATACTTCCTAGCTATCAATGAATGTTAAGTTTGTTGTTAATTATGGTTGAAATAGGGTTGTTGTAATTTAACCCCCAAAGAAAGAGGATTTTCGTAAAGGTTGATTCACTTTGGATCAACCTTTGCTAAAAGCACTGATTATTTACATATGCAGCTTTTTCTTTATTTTCTTAATACATTTTTATTTTTTACACAATATGAATGTATTGAAAGTAAAACTTTCCTCTGTTCTCAAGCCCCAAAGAAAAGGACTTAAATGGTTCATGCAGGATCTGAAGTATTGCTGTAGTTCCGTTTATATGGTTGATGCTACAAATTAGTAGATCCTTGATAGCATTCCTCCTTTTGTATACCGGTGATCCACACAGGAATCTCATCAGGAAGCTAGCTAATATTTGATAGTAAACTCTTCTCAACTATGTAATATCAATCTTGAAACTGTTTCTTTCCATTTCTGTTTTTTTTTTTTTTTTTTTTTCAAAGCAACTGCAAGTTTTCCATTTTGGAAATGGAAGAAAATCACCACTTGCTGGTCAACTCTTATGCATATGGTTGGCACAACTCTGAGCTGGTAGCATGGAAGCACAATTCTGCCTTAGGTTTTTGGCTTAAATTAAATGGGAAATACAATAAAGATTATAGACCATAGAGAATGGATTTGTATGTTGGTTTGAATATCCAAAATATATCAAGCCTCACAACAATCCAATCGATCTTAACCTAGCTAATCAACAACAAACTCAACATGCTTCAACAGAAGGGAGTTGTCATGCACCCATGAACAAATCACCTTCAGTTAACACGACAATTGGATTGTGTAGGAGTGAACAAGTTGAAAGGCAGATGAGAATTTGGGAAAACCTCACACACAAAGGATCCATTGTATTGCCTTATATATGCTTATTAAACATAAAGATTTACAAAGAGATTTACAAAAAACTAAACTTATTAGGCAAACAAGTAGACTTTGCCTCCAAGACTGGAATCAACTAGAAGATTTGGACTTGATCTGCATGCACAGATATTCTGTTCACCACATGCAAGTCGCTTCAGAAAGGAATGGGACTCCATTGCATCAACATGAACATCATCGATCAATGCTCAAGCATGATGTCTCACTACCACAGAACCAGTCTTTTTACAAAGCTGTCTTTGAAAGAAGAGAAGAAAACCAATACTCGTCTATATTTCCTCCTCCTTAAATTTCTCAACTCTGTTCATCATCATTAGTTGGCAAGTTGGCAAGTTGGATTAATACATCTGTCTTTTGACCTGTGACTGCATTAACGAGCCCTCCGTTCTTCTCCACCCGATACAGCAACTCACTTCCATTTGGTCTCGCATCTATATATATAGTTGAGTTCTCATCTATCTCTCCTCCAATCAGCATTCTTGATAACTCTGTTACTACGTTCCTCTCAAGCCATCTTCTGATGGGTCTAGCACCATAAACCTGGATATAAACCACATAATTTGGTCATGTTCATGTTAAAAAGGAGCTCATAGTAGAAAATAATCAATTGCGGTTCAATGCAAGAAATGGTGAAACACTAACCCGATCATAACTCTTGTCCATAATAAAATCAAATGCTGCATCAGTCAATGCCAAAGCAATACCCCTGTCAGCAAGTCGGATTGCAACATCCTTCATTTGCAACCTGGCGACTTTCGCTAGATGCTCATGTGAAAGAGGATCAAATATGACAATCTCATCGAGCCGATTTAGAAATTCAGGACTAAAGTGACTTCTCACCTATGCAAGGACCAAAAGATTATTTAGAGTACTTCTGTGTCAAATAAATTCAACCATATACATTAGAAATTATAGCTGGTGACTGAAAAATCAATACCTCTTGCATAACTTGATCATGAGCAACTTCCATTGAACACTCTCCCTCTAAACCAGACAAGAGATGCTTTGCTCCAAGGTTAGAGGTCATAATAATCATAGTATTCTTAAAGTCAGCAAGACGACCTTGTGTGTCAGTTAACCTTGCATCGCCTAACACTTGTAAGAGAATATTAAACACGGAGGGATGGGCCTTTTCCATTTCATCAAATAATACAACACTATAAGGTCTTCGTCTTACGGCCTCAGTGAGTTGCCCACCATCCTCATGACCAACGTACCTGCAACAAGTCACATTATAAGTACAATAAATAATGTTCACCAAAACAGAATGGATTAGACAAATTTTGATGGGTTGGGTCAGTTAAATTGTGAATTCTCATTGGTTGGACGAAGAAAATGCCCTTGAGAAAATGGCTTCAATTTCGCCATGTATCAAAAACTGACATTGTAACCACGTTAGTGACACTTTCTTCTTCAATAAATTTCAGAGGTTATGAGAGGCAAATTTCAGAGGTTAAAATGGCTTTTTGCCTCTCTTAACCTTTGACTTCAGCCAAAAAAAAACTACGGTAGTGACAGATGTATGTAATTGACTAACGGAGATAATAGTTATGTATGAAAGTGAAAACGACCCCATAATTTTGGGGCTAAATTGTATTTCTTGAAGAAAAGTCGAAATGCACTTACCCGGGAGGAGCACCTATCAAACGTGAAACAGAGTGATGCTCCATGTACTCAGACATGTCTATTCTCACAATCAAATTTTCATCATCAAAGAGTTGCTGAGCAAGAGCCTTGGCAAGCTCAGTTTTTCCGACACCAGTTGGACCCAAGAATAGGAATGAACCAGTTGGCTGTTCTGACCGTCCTAAGCCAGCTCTTGACCTCAACACCGCGGCTGCAACAGCATCAACTGCACGTTCTTGTCCAACTACTCTTTTATGCAACCTCTCAGCAAGTACAATCAACCTCTCTTTCCCATTCTGGTCCAACCTTGTCACAGGTATGCCAGTAGAACGGCTTACAACCTCTGCAATGTGTTCTGGAATAACAGTCTCTGTCAACATCATGTTTTCATTGCTGCTCCCTTCAAGTTTTGAAATGGCAGATTCAATTTCCTCAATAGCTCCATAACGCAAGTCGGCAGCTTTGGCAAAATCACAATTTCTTTCAGCTTCTGCTAAAGCCAATAAGAGCTTTTCACGCTTTCGCTTGAGCAGGTGAACTTGATCAATCCCTTCCTTCTCGTTTTTATATTTTATGAGCAAGGGCTCAAGCTTGTCTCCCAATTCATCAAGCTCCTTCCGAATCTGAAAAGAAGAAGTTAGAAAACTTTAACAAAAAGAAACTAGAAAGAAAAAAAAATTGAACAATTTGATTCGAATTCCCACTAAGATTTTTACCCCTGAATCACATGCAACATCCATAACCATTAACAAAATTCTAACTTCCGAGACATGTAACTCAACTCAACTCAACTCAACCTCACCACCCTTCTAGACCCATGTATAAAACTCAAAGACCTTGCAACTTTTCAGAAAATCATATCAGATAGATATTCTTGAATAATACATTGGAGATAGCCAGTACTTACTTCAAAAAGACGAGCTTTGCTACGTCTGTCCTCTTCTTTATCAAGTGCGTGGACCTCAACTTGCAGGTGCATTCTTTTTCTTTCAAGGTAATCAATTTCTTCAGGTCGACTATCAAGTCGGACTCTCACATTTGCACAAGCTTCATCAACTAGATCAATTGCCTTGTCAGGGAGACGACGCCCTGTAAAATAATGAAGAATTAAATTCATTACCAAAGAACCTTGTACACTACATCCATTTTTCCAATCTAGCTAGATACAGGAAGGAAAAATCACAATTAATAAAGAAGAAAAGCACATCCATCACAACGTATCAGTCACCTATAACTGATCATACCTGTGATGTATCGGCTTGAAAGTTGCGCAGCAACAACCAGGGTCTGGTCCAAAATTCGAACACCATGGTGACTTTCATATCTTTCTTTCAGGCCTCGAAGTATACTGATTGTGTCTTCAACACTAGGTTCAGCCACAAAGATCTTTTGAAACCTTCTCTCAAATGCAGCATCCTTAGCTACAAATTTGCTATACTCCTCAAGAGTTGTCGCACCAATGCACCGTAGCTGACCTCTAGCAAGCATTGGCTTAAGGAGGTTGGCAGGATTCATATTAGACCCATCAGCTGTACCAGAACCAAGAACAAGGTGAATCTCATCAATGAATAGAATCACCTTACCATTAGCCTTTTCCACTTCTTTCAACACAGCCTTAAACCTCTTCTCAAGTTCTCCTCTATACTGTGTTCCTGCCAGCAAAGCACCCATATCCAATTCTATGACCCTAACATCTGCGAGACTACTTGGGACATCACCTGTTAATATCCTCTGAGCCAAGCCTTCAACTACAGCAGTTTTTCCAACTCCTGGTTCTCCAATAAGAATCGGGTTGTTCTTAGTTCTCCTTAAGAGATTCTGAACCACCCTCCTTATCTCGTCATCTCGGCCAATAACTGGGTCAAGCTTTCTAGCAGCCTGCTTAACGAGGTCTCGTCCATAAGTATTCAATGCTTTGAAAGTCATACCATGGAAGGCATCCTTCAAAGTCTCGACCATGAATTCTGGGTCGACCACGAACTCTGCTCCGAAATTTCCCATCCCAAAAGCCTGGCACGGAACTAGAATGGGTTGGGTTCGTGCAGCAGCCCACCCCAGTTTTTTTTAAAGAAAAAAAAAATCAACTATATGTAATCAAATTCCTCAAATCAAGCCTATCACTCAGCCATTAACTTCAGTAAAGGGGAAGAGACAACTAACGACAAACTGCAGCAATTAACTTCTCAAAATCAAGAATCTGATGAGACTCTAATTGTGGTTCATGCTTCTTATGTAAACATCAATTAATGTAATTGTTGTAGTCTCTCTCCTTTTGAAGTTTTGATTAGCTAGACTTCAATTACCTTTTAAAATAGTCTTGGTAGGCATATATACTATATTTTTTTTGTTTAATGTCATGGTGAGCAATATACAAAAATTCCTACCCATTCCATTATGTATAAACAGCCAAAGAACAAAACAGAAAAGTTGAGGAAGAACTTGACAACATAGGTTAATTCAGCGGTAATTCAGCCCCCCCCCCCCCCCCCCCCCCCCATCAATATGATCGATTTTCTAGTTCCGTTTTGGACCAAAGGTACGATATGAACTTCCCGTGCATAATGCCACTAGTGTAAGAAATAAGCAAGGATGTAAAATGCAGTGTTGTGAATTGCAGGGTAATGACCTGTCAGATTTTGTCCGTTATTGTTGTTGTTGTTAGTGGTGGTGGTTATGCCAATCGATGCAAGGATCTGATGCATCTTAATTTGCAGAGAAAAAGGCCGGCACAAGAATTGGGAACGTGAAGAGAAAAGAAAGTGGGAGTATATAATTTCTTATTGTTATTTACTTGGGCCTAGCTAGCTAGCTAGTAACGGAATAGTTAACTGGAAGAAAACTCGACTAAGTGTTTGGGGAATTATAAAGTAAAATGTTACAACTGATACCGCAACGAAAAACCATGCACGGCCACCACACCATAGTCCCATCCCAAGACCAGTCAACCCCAAACGCCAAAGGAACTGGGGGAAGAAGAGAAGAGGGGCAGGGAGGCACAAGCGCAACCCATGTGAACCGGACAAGACATTGTGGCCTGAACTACCTAGGAAATACGATATGGACGCTCCAACGTCAAACACTAGGGGCGAACCCTGGCCAACTTCTCCGTGGTAGACTCGGCATTGATCTCTTTTGTAATTGTCGGTGTAAACTTCATGCTCCTTATCTTCTAAATTAAGTTCAAGATGTTGAGATCAATTCAAACCCTAGTCACTAGTTGAGGTAGGTCAATGTACGTAGTAGCATATAGTAAAAGAACAAGTGAAATTTCGATTTTGGAGTGAAAAACAAAAGAAAGAACAGTTTACGGAAGAGACTCGGAAAAGTTCATAAACAAATAAGCAATTTAGCTAATTAAGTTGATGTAATTGGCTTTTTCTTGTCAAACGATGTCCACAAAGTTCCCAGCATGTGCAAAGAATTTTCGTGCGACACCAAAATATTATTCAATTTTGCAAGAGTTCATTTTCATGTATTGTATTGTATCATATCTTTTTATTTTTTATTTTATTAGAGTATTGTATCTTATCTTGATCGATTAGGTAGAATAAAAAAGAATCATTTTTCCCTAAACTAAGACCAAGTTCTTCGATGCGTCCTATCTCTTGACTTATTTAATCAGTAATTCCATATAACAACGCGCTTTTCGACCACATGTCTACATTTCTTTGCTTCGTATGACTTTCTTCTTCGTTATAATAATTCTGTTCTAGTACTTCTTTAGCTGAGAATGGCAGGAAAAGGCCCCGCAATTGGAATTGATCTTGGGACAACGTATTCATGCGTAGCAGTGTGGGAGCACGATCGTATAAAAATTATAGCGAACGATCAGGGCAACAGAACTACTCCATCCTACGTTGCCTTCACAGATACTGAGCAACTGGCAGGTGATACAGCGTATAACCAAGTCATGAGAAACCCAGCCAATTCAATCTTTGGTAGGTTTATCTCTCAAAATCTCTACATATACGTACAAATAATACACACACACATTGCTAGGGTCTTTCAATAGTTGCTCAAACGATCAATTATCCCTGTGTCCGAGTGGTTTTTTCTTCCATTGTTTCCTTCTTAATTTTGTCCCACTATTTCTTGCAAGTTATTCATATAATTAATGCTTGTTCTTAAATTGAAAGATATCTTTGTAGTGTGATTTTTTTTTTTATGTTGGTTGTTAAGACGCAGTTAACCTGCTGAACTCTAACAATTATGTAGTTCAAAGACTTTTTAGGAGCGCATATTTATGTCAAAGAGGCAAAAAAGACGTCAACTATAAGCGGACTGCATATATATATATATATATATATATATATATATATATGTATTTGTATTTATATTTTAGACACTTTTAGATATATATATATATATATATATATCATCTAAACTCCGCATCAATTTGCAGATGCAAAAAGGTTGATTGGTAGGAAATTCAGTGATACCTCGGTCCAAAATGACGTGAAATTATGGCCATTCAAGGTCATTGAAGGACCAGCAGACAAACCCATGATTGTCGTTAACCACGAGGGTCGAGAGAAACAATTTGCTGCTGAAGAAATCTCATCCATTATTCTTGGAAAGATGCGAGAGGTTGCCGAGGTCTACCTGGGTTCATCTGTGAGACATGCTGTCATCACTGTACCTGCTAACTTCAGTGACTCACAACGTCAGGCTACAAAAAGAGCCGGCATCACTGCTGGCCTAAATGTGTTGCGTATTATCAATGAACCAACTGCAGCGGCTATTGCTTTTGGCATTAACAAGAAGGCTGGTTGGTATAGCAAGAGAACAGTGATGATATTTGATTTGGGCGGTGGTACTTTAGATGTGTCACTGCTTATGGTTGTTGATGGTGTCTTCGAAGTGAAGGCCACGGCGGGAGACACTCATCTTGGAGGTGAAGACTTTGATCGCAATATGGTCAACTACTGTGTACAGGAATTCAAGAGGAATAATGGTGTGGATGTTTGTGACAATTTCAGAGCTCTTAGGAGGTTGAGAAATGCTTGCGAGATGGCAAAGAGAAGACTCTCATCTTCTTTGATTACTGAATTTGAAATCGACTGTTTGGCAGAGGATACTGATTTCTCTTTAACAATAACTCGTGCCAAATTCGAACAACTGAACATTGATTTATTTGAAAAATGTATGGTGCCTGTAAAGAAGTGTTTGAAAGATGCTAACATGGATATATCTAGTGTCCAGGATGTTGTTCTTGCTGGAGGTTCTTCCAGGATACCCAAGGTACAGCAACTATTACAAGAAGTGTTCGAGGGAAAGGATCTTTGCAAGGGCATTAATCCAGATGAGGCTATCGCTTATGGTGCCGCTGTTCAGGCTGCAGTGTTGACTGGTGAAAATCTAACCGGGAAACTTCAAAACTTCAATCTCATGGATGTCACCCCTCTCTCACTTGGGTTGGAGTGCCGGTCATTGGATAGATCCAAGCTATTCATGAATGTTGTGATTCCAAGGAACTCTAGAATTCCCGTGCAGATGAAAAAGACCGTAACTACTATTCAGGACAACCAAGTAGAGGCAGGGTTTCCCATATATGAGGGTGAGGATGAAATAGCGAAAAATAATAATTTTCTGGGTAAAATTTTCCTTCGTGACGTTCCTCCAGCTCCCCAGGGTGTTCCTAAATTCGATGTTCGCTTTGATATTGATGCCAATGGTATCCTGAGTGTGTCTGCTGAGGACAGGTCAACTGGTCAGAGGAAAGAGATTACAATCAACACTGACAGAAAAAATGATTCGATGTTTTCTTGCTTGCCGACATGACATTTTCTTTTCTTTTCAGTTATGCTAAGTCGCATGCATGCTTGGTTGATTGCCGATTTTGCAAAAAACCATGTTTAGATTCCGTACAGTGATCAAGATCCGTACAGTATAAAAGTCCGTTTACAAGATACGGTGTTAACTGAATATTTATTTAAGGCTCTTTTTTTTTTTTCCTTCTTTTTAAAAGAGGATAAGAGGGTTTCACTTCTATCCCCATGATGACTTAAATTCATGACTTCGTACATAAGTAGTGGGTGCTCTAACCACTGAGCTTACACCACATCGTCCCTAACATTTAACACTTTCAAGGCTCTTAATTTCTCAATTAATTGTCCCTAACATTTAACACTTTCAAGAGGCTTGTATTTCTTTTCAATATGCCAATTTCCACGCCTTCCTTCATTTTCTTCGATCAAACATTTTGAAATGTACATTTTTCTCATTTGCCATGAATTTCTAGATAACAAGGAAATGGATTAATGTAGGTTAATTAGGACTAGAAGACATAAATTTTTCTTTTTTAAGTAAAGATGAAATTGTATTAATAAATTATACGATTACAATCGTATTGTAGGGCATCCAGTACACACTCTGGAGCTTGAGCAAACCATTCCATATGAATGTCAGAATCAAAACCAAATCCTGCCAGTCTATGAGCAACATGATTAGCAGTCCTTTAAGTATGATGAACACCTATAGAAAGAAAATCACCTAGCAAATCTTTAATTTCTTCAACAATGATTCCCAAAGTAGAGAAGTCATGATCCTCTGCTGTCACAGCCTCTAAGCAATCACTCATTAGAGCAACATTAGACACATCAAGTGCCTGAATAAGCTCCAGCCCAGATTTAATAGCAAGCAGCTCAGCATGGTAGGCAGATGACACATTAGGCACTCTATAAGAAAAACCAGCAATGAACTCACCCTTCTCATTACGCAGAACACTGCCAATGCCTCCATGTTGTAGTGAAGAAACATAAGCACCATCAACATTCAAGCACAATAAGCCACTCATGGGAGGGGACCAATGTACTCTAGCTTTTGTCCTCCTATCGGTTACCATAGTCATACCCCTATTAGCCTGAAGAAACTCTTCATACCAAGCCATAGTACAAGCAACAATTGTAGAAGTGTTTTTAGCATTATCATTCCATAATTTATCATTCCTATTCTTCCAAAGACCCCATAAAAGCATCAACAGCTTAGAAAAATTTTCAGAGGAAAGAATAGATGCTTGCTCAAGTAACCATTCCTTAAAAATAAAAGAATGAGTAATAGGAATCTGAATAGAAAATGGAGGAGCAGTAAGGATTTCCTGCGCAGTAGGGCACCCACATAACACATGTCCAACACTCTCAAACTGGTGACGGCAAAGTAGACACCCCATATCACCAGTATAACCCTTCTTGTTCAAACTGTCCCTAGTTGGCCACATATTATGACAAGCTCGCCAGATACATATAGAGACCTTCCCAGGGATCTTAGCTTTCCAAAGTGACTTCCAGAGAATACTAAAAGGATCACCAAGAGAGGAGGAAGCAAAGGCATCCCCCATCACCACCTCCCGAGCTACATAGTAGGCAGTTTTAGTAGAAAACTTACCCTTCTTCCCAAGTTTCCAGCTCAAACGATCTCTTCTATTTCTATGGCTGATAGGAACACACAAGATAGCATCAACAACTTCTTGAGAGAATAGACCGTTGCAGAACATCAACCCTCTAACTTTTGGTATCCGCATCAATCAAGGAAGGGACTAACTCAATGTTACAAGCAGCTGGTTTACAGAGTTGATGAGGAGAAACAGTAGGAATCCACTTATCACTCCAAACATTAATAGAGGAGCCATTACCAACCTGCCAAAATAATCCAGCCTGAAGGACAGTTCTAGCTTCCATAATGCTTCTCCATGCATACGAGGGGGAATCCCTCATATCTGCATCCTTTTGGATATTCCAATAGTTTAGGGGAAACATATTGATGTAGGACGAGATTTTTGCCAATTTCAACAAAGATCAAAAAGAAAGAAGCGTCTTCACATCAAGAAGAATAATTTGAATATTGAAAATTGGTATTCAAATAGGCTTCTTAATGATGGAATTAATCATAAATTACTATTTTGGATATATCGGGATTCTCGAACAAAATCTTGGTTGGGATATATATTTGCGTAATATTCTTTAGTATCTAGGATTCTATTTCCAATTTTTATTTAATCAAGATTAATTAGGTTTCCTAGTTTTAGTCTACAATAAATTGTTCTTTATGTTTTCTAGTTGTATTAGGTTTATGTTATGTGCCCTATATAAGGCACCTCTTAGATTGTAATTTTCATTCAAGTTATCAATAAAAAAAAAACCAAATATTATAGAAGTTTCTCTATGTTTCTTACGATTGTGTCCGTAATTGCTAGTGGATTCTAGCTCATCTCATATGGCTTTCGACACTTGACGGAGCCTTTTACTATCGTGTTCACGCTTCCCGCATCATTAATGATGTAGGACGATGATTATACGCATTTATAT
>JANPXK010000334.1:0-26807 GCA_024704745.1 Rosa lucieae | reverse complement strand
GCACATCAATATAATTCAATAATTGCTTTCGGAAAGAAAGTTCCATCTAACCCAAGTCTGATAAGTGCGGAATTCAAAACCCAAAAATCTCGATATAAATCAATCATGCTCAAATATTTGCTAAATCCCTCGCACTCATATATCTTCATAAAAACTGATATTCGAAAACAATAATTCTCATAATATTTCCGAATCAGTCACTTCCCGAAAATCATTTCCCAACTCAATAACTCATGAATGACTATCTCAAAAATCTACTAAAAGCCCTCGGGAAGGAATTTAATACTAATCTCGTAATCCATAAATAATCTCGATAAACTAAATCTCAAATATTCAAAACATTAAATCTCAATTGGAAGAAAATAATAATAATACTGCATGCGGAATTAATTAAAAACAAATGTCCACTCACAGTACTATTTAGGCGACCATGCATACGAGTTCCTTCGTCGAGCAATAGCTCGGTACATCGCCCTGTACACAATTATATTTCGTGAATAGTTATTCGACAAATTAATACGATTCCTAAAATCAATTCCTCATAATTACATCTCCATTCTCCTTGGATGCAACCCAAATTATACCACTAATACCAATTCGTTAATTTAAAGGTTCCAAGGCAGGACCGAGAGATATCCGACGGTCGGATTCTCGTAATTCGATAATCGAAACCCTAAACTTCAAAAATTCATAATTAATTCCAAGCTTCTCCAAAATTCACCAAACTTCACATAAAAGCTCTATGATAATTTAGAATTTAACTAGCCAGAAATTGAAATTAAAAGGCTACCCTAGCCGCCGCTACCGCCGCCCACAGTGGCGGCACCGCCGCCACCGCCACCAGCTCCGATGGCCACCAAACTTTGGGCAGCAGCACCTACTCAACGGACCCATAATTCTTTCAACTGTAACCAAGTGAGAAAATGAGCGGAAGTACCTCAACAATTAAGGAGAAGCTTGACCTCAAACTGTGAATAGTGACCGTAATCTTCCAATCGTCGATTCTTCCTCTACACTGCAAATCGGCTCAAGGGGCAACATGATCCTTGGGAAAAACGCTCCTTCGACGCCGGTTTGGTGGCCGGAGACGGCCGGAAACGGAAGATATCGGCGTTGACCCAAACTGCTACAGTAAACTTCTCGGCCTTGGTTCGCCGTTTTCCGGCCAAAAACTCGACGATTCATCACCGCAGGCGCGTCCAGGAGGAGGAGACGAGTCTACTGACACCAAGCTTGCACCACCAGGTGGCCGGAAAAGAAGAGAAGGCCGGAGCTGCAGATCGCCGAAGAAGAGAGGAAAACGCGGGGAGGAGGAGAGAGAGAGGAAAAGAAAGTTACCGACCCCCAACAGTAAAAATTCAAATTTATACTTTCTACCAATGAACAGTAACTTTACTATTTTGCTTGTAACTTTCACATACGAACTCTGATTTTTACGCACCACATATGCACGCGCTCGGTTTAACGTCCTCTACAACTTTCATGAAGGAAATTTTCCCAAATTTTGACCCGAACAAAAAGTCAACTTTTAGGGCCCCCTAAAATGTCGAAACGGAGCCAAAAGTAAATGTAAATGTCTTTACTCATCGAAAAACTTGTAAACTGGTAAATTCGGGTTCGGGACGTCACAATCTCCCCACCTTATAAAAATTTCGTCCTCGAAATTCCATACTGTTGAAGTAGAGATGGGGTGCACACGCCAATCCATAGTAAACAGTCACGAGATGAATAGCACATCAATCGTACGGCCGTGGCGATGATAAGGCACAGAAAAGATGTACAAGTCTGCTCAAATCATGTAGAAATTACCTTCAAAACTGATCCAAAACTTGACCAATTAGAACATGGAGATCAACCTTTATAAGAAACAATCTCTAGCTGAAATCTAGCCAATTATTGCGATCTGAATAATTCTCCACAGCGTTCTTACTAAATTCAGTGTCTTAGTAGATAGATTTACTTCCACTCATTACTGACAGTCCTTAACAACGCTGAGAGAACATCGTCAAAGCATTATGTGAAGCAATCTGTAAACTGTTCAACTATGTGAGCAGCAGAAACACCTACTAAAATTCTCAGAATAAAGACTCAAGGCTAAATCAAGGTCAGTTACTTGAAAGAACTACACCTTGAAACTGCATAACGAAAATCAAATTCTTTGGATTCTTAAGTCAACGACTGGAGTAGCTGATAATCGCGACAATCTCGATTACACAAGCAACCAAAAACATATACTTAGAACCCCAAATGTATCAATGTTCCAAGTTGAATACCCTTGTCTTACCTAACTATGTAATAGTACATACTCACAAGTACACAACTTCGACGTCAAGAAATTTAGGTCAAATAATAGTTCAGATGACTCATGGTATCAATATCACAAACCAGTTTGAATAGTAGCATCATACCTTTTCATATAACTCGTACAGTGAAGATCCACTTTGTTCACCAACAACATGATAATACATTTACTCACACTTAAAACAATTTCAATTCGTACACGGGTTATGGAAAGTCCAACAGTTAATAAACACCACAAGATGCTCACTGATAACCCACATGTCTGAAACAACCAATTTCCTTAGCAACCACAAAAACCACACTTCCTCTTTGTCTATTTGTGCTTGGATTTCTGATCGAATGTCGTGCACGTAGAGATCCCTAGTCGTCAAGCATATCAAAGAGTAGCCTCGAACCCACCTATAAGTTCTTAATCATGCATGTTATGGGGCCACTACATTTTCATTGCGCTACTTTGATACCTGACTAAAACATTGATCAAAGCCTTGAGATGACATCTAAGTCAACTAGAGAAACTTCTTTGATATATACCCTGCTGGCCATAAGGCGACACATTCACACACCTGTTTATGTTCAAAATTTCTGTACCAGACTGCTAGCAGATAGTCCATTCTTTCTTCTCTATGTTTCCACACCATAATCTCCCAATAATCAACGTCAAACTTGCAAGTACTTGAGTATAGCGAACTCTCCTGACATGGCTCAAAGCCGGTATCCCCCAAGCGACGCTGTATCACTAAACTGAGGGATAAAGTAGCTGAAGATCCACCCTCTAACAACACTTATTCAATAATATTCCAGCTACAACAACAATTCCAAAAACTAATCTGCGCAAACGAAGATTGCACCAAAATTCCAAACCTATCTCGCTAAGCATAATCCAACAACACAACTCAATCATAGTCGCGCTCAACAATCTAGTACTCAGTGCAAGAAACCCTTGATAAAACCAAGTCCAAACAAACAATTTCCAAACTCAACCCAACAGCCAAGCATCGTACCTAAACCCGTGATGGTGACCGAATATCAATCGTACCAACAGCTTTCTATACTTCTCCAATCAAGGGCCACCATACGGTAGAAAGATCAATCAAAGTGAAAACTAAATTTCAAACTGTTTAACCCATTACCACCAGTAACGGTACCAAGGTAGTAAAATTCACTTAATTCCTTCAAAGCAATCTGTTAGTATATGTATGCAACTCAAGCAACCACCAATTTTTTCCTAGATGATAAAACACCGTTCACAGAATCTTTCCTCGGCAACAACCTTGATGTAAAACAGACACCCGTCCAACTCTCATTTCACACAAAGCGCGGTACCTGGATGAAATTAATCCAACCACCTGGCGATCCAATTCCTCCATTTAATTACCATTGAAATACGCCACACTACACAGACATACCGTATTACGTTGACCCACATATAACAAAAATCTGGTCAAACCTTAATTAGAAGTATTTCCGGAGCCAACTAGGAAACTTATTTCCTCAAAGTTATTCCACTAACCACTCTTACAATATCACAACCCAACTGTCTAGCAAAAACTTCACCAAGAATCTATCACGATTAATCTTCAAGGCTCCTCAATTTATAACTCGAATCATACTCTGTATCACAAGTAATTCCACTGGCACCATTATGAATACCCAACGAAATCACTACCGCTATTCTCCAAACTTTAGGTACAACCATTTAAGCCAAAACGGATAACCAATTAAGTACACGCATAGGCACAATCTCATATACAAAAGTTGTTTCTAATCTTCTTAATTAAATACTGGCAAAGATCATAACTCGACTGTAAAGCTCTATGCGTCCAACTAAATAATCAAGTTTTCAAACATAAAACTATATCAAACTTAAATTCTGTCTATCTCCTTACTCAATACGATCCACAACTTCAAAAGGATCAATTATAAGTCAATGTATAAAAAAAATCAATTCTTCCGATCCGAACAGAACAAAATCCAATTATCATGGTTAGGTCAAAGAGCCAAGAACCAGTCATGATTTCCAAGTAATCTCCAACAAATCAATGATATCACAAATGTCACATACATGCCATATCACATCACATACACATCTCCAGAAACTTGGTTCAACATCAGAACCACTATATTACTAGTTCCATTTCCATCAACAATTCTGATGCTAAGCAATTTATAGCAAACTGAGACAACCCAAATCTATGCCCACTCAACTCTAACAATCAAACACGAAATCGAACCCCAGTCTTGCACCTTAAACTTACCCCAACAAACTTGTTGGCATCGAGGGAGAGATAACACACACATTCCCTCGGATCACATTTCGTAGCATAACTCAACCCTGTAAGGTAATCTAACATCACCATCACCATAAAAGGTGCAAGACACTTAAACAATCTGATATGCAGACAGATCCCTATGAGGTCGGCGTATAAGAGGCATAGCACCTGAAGGAAAATCAACTAACCACGTACCTTACATATTTGATGAATACTTCAGCACCGAAGAGCAAACGATGGGGAACCGCTGCAGTCGGGCCATCACTCGGGAGGTACTGAGTAACATCAAGCATATAAGGTAACCAGATCGAAACAAGTCTACAGAATCTTACAACCTAGTGCTCTGATACCAACTGACAGGACCCGCCCCGGATTTCACCCTGAAATCCGAAGAGGCCCTGCGGGGCCCACCTTAGAAGAAATTCTACCAAAAATTTGATAGAACTTCCCCTAAAAATGGACAACCCAAAACCTGTAGAAAAACAATTACACTTTTAAATCATCCATCCTTATTCTCCTGGAGCCACCCTGCTCCCTATATCACAACATCTCTCATAACACCAAAAAAAATTCTGAAACTTAAGAATATTAATCTCATAGGTTATCAGAGCAATCTAATATACAGGCGAACAAGAGAATAGAAGGCAAGATAAATGACCGATGCGTTTATAATGCGGAAGCTATGACAGCTATGCCTCAACCCCAAGTACGCTCGACCTCAAGCTAAACTGGCCTGCAAGCTGGGCATTTAAAACCGAAGGGCCCAGGGGAAAACATTTAAAATCCGTTAGAGTGAGTGGACGAAAAATAAGTAATTTCAAATGAATAAGTAAAACTTAATGTTTTCCCAAGTTATTCTCTAAAACCTCGCATGCAGTACAATCTTGAAAACACTCTTAATCATCCTCTTTACTGAAATCTCATCACGTAACAAGAACATCTTGAAACCTCTTAAAATCTCATCCTCAATCCTTATAAAAACATCCTTTTCATGAGGCTCGTTGATGACTAGAAAGGACTGCTGTCTAGTCATCTCATGCCATCTAGGAGGGACTGCCACCCAGATGACGCATCGGAAGGGACTGCCAACCGGGATAGGAGGCGGTGGATAGATGGGACTGCCAACTGCCACATATAGTAGACGGGACTGCCGACTAACCACAGGTAGTAGACGGGACTGCCGACTAGCTTACCTCATGTCATCTGGAAGGGACTGCCAACCAGGTGACGCATCGATGGGACTGCCAACCGAGCTGTAGTCTGGAAGGGACTGCCAACCAGACTATTACCTAGAAGGGACTGCCAACTAGGTAAGATACGCATGCGCCAAAACTGGCCTCCTTAATAAACTGAATAGCCTCCTCAAGAACTGAACATAACCTCTTTCAATCACTTGCTTTCGGAAAGAAACTCGATATTACCTCAATAAATCAATAAATCCTCGAAAGCATAATCACATACTCTATAATTCAATAATTGCTTTCGGAAAGAAAGTTCCATCTAACCCAAGTCTGATAAGTGCGGAATTCAAAACCCAATAAATCTCGATAAATCAATCATGCTCAAATATTTGCTAAATCCCTCGCACTCATGTATCTTCATAAAAACTGATATTCGAAAACAATAATTCTCATAATATTTTTCCGAATCAGTCACTTCCCGAAAATCAGCCCAAACTCAAAACTCATGAATGACTATCTCAAAAATCTACTAAAAGCCCTCGGGAAGGAATTTAAGGAATACTAAGCTCGTAATCCATAAATAATCTCGATAACTAAATCTCAAATATTCAAAACATAATTAAATCTCAATTGGAAGAAAATAATAATAATACTGCATGCGGAATTAATTAAAAACAAATGTCCACTCACAGTACTATTTAGGCGACCTGCATACGAGTTCCTTCGTCGAGCAATAGCTCGGTACATCGCCCTGTACACAATTTATTTTCGTGAATAGTTATTCGACAAATTAATACGATTCCTAAAATCAATTCCTCATAATTACATCTCCATTTCTCTGGATGCAACCCAAAATTATACCACTAATACCAATTCGTTAATTTAAAGGTTCCAAGGCAGGACCGAGAGATATCCGACGGTCGGATTCTCGTAATTCGATAATCGAAACCCTAAACTCAAAAATTCATAATTAATTCCAAGCTTCTCCAAAATTCACCAAACTTCACATAAAAGCTCTATGATAATTATAGAATTTAACTAGCCAGAAATTGAAATTAAAAGGCTACCCTAGCCGCCGCTACCGCCGCCCACAGTGGCGGCACCGCCGCACCGCCACCAGCTCCGATGGCCACCAAACTTTGGCAGCAGCACCTACTCAACGGACCCAATAATTCTTTCAACTGTAACCAAGTGAGAAAATGAGCGGAAGTACCTCAACAATTAAGGAGAAGCTTGACCTCAAACTGTGAATAGTGACCGTAATCTTCCAATCGTCGATTCTTCCTCTACACTGCAAATCGTGGCTCAAGGCTAGGGGCAACATGATCCTTGGGAAAAACCGCTCCTTCGACGCCGGTTTGGTGGCCGGAGACGGCCGGAAACGGAAGATATCGGCGTTGACCCAAACTGCTACAGTAAACTTCTCGGCCTTGGTTCGCCGTTTTCCGGCCAAAACTCGACGATTCATCACCGCAGGCGCGTCCAGGAGGAGGAACGAGTCTACTGACACCAAGCTTGCACCACCAGGTGGCCGGAAAAGAAGAGAAGGCCGGAGCTGCAGATCGCCGAAGAAGAGAGGAAAACGCGGGGAGGAGGAGAGAGAGAGGAAAAGAAAGTTACCGACCCCAACAGTAAAATTCAAATTTATACTTTCTACCAATGAACAGTAACTTTACTATTTTGCTTGTAACTTTCACATACGAACTCTGATTTTTACGCACCACATATGCACGCGCTCGGTTTTAACGTCCTCTACAACTTTCATGAAGGAAATTTTCCCAAATTTTGACCCGAACAAAAGTCAACTTTTAGGCCCCCTAAAATGTCGAAACGGAGCCAAAAGTAAATGTAAATGTCGTTTACTCATCGAAAAACTTGTAAACTGGTAAATTCGGGTTCGGGACGTCACATCCATACCTCCCTAGAATGGAACTCCTCCCAGCCTCGAAATCTCCTTTGCTAACTTCGACAAACAAGTGGGATCTACAACATTCGCATCCTCCACAACAGGTGGAACAGGCAGCTCAACATTAGATGTCTCAACCTCATTCTCAAATATCTCTTCAACAGGAGGGATCCTGTCCCTCCCTTGAGCTCTACCACTACCTCTGGGTCTACCTCGACCCCTAACTCGGCCTTTTTGTGAATCCATCACCTAAGGATCATAACAACCTATGATTAATACTTGTACAATTTCTGTAAGACCCCGAAAATTTGTTATTAATTCCTAAATGTTTCCTGAAATTAATAAAGTGTTCGTTTGTACGAGTTTGTGATTCGAGAGTGGAGCGGAAGTGTTTCGGACGAATTTTTATACGGAAAGTATGACTTTAGGGGAGGGCGCAAATGTTGACTTTTTATACATTAGGTTTCTCTAAAAACTTCCTTCACGAAAGTTGTAGAGCGCGTCGATATGAGTTCGTGGACATGTGGAACTCAAGAAATGGAGTTCGTATGAGAAAGTTATGAGCGATTGAAATTTGGGGAAATTTCTATAAATATAAAAAAATTCTGGATTTTTCATTAAATCCCAAAAGTTTCCTTTTTCTCATTTTCCTCACCAGATTTCTCTCCGTTCTCTCTCCTTAGACCCGATGGGTTGCGCTCGACCCGACCCGAATCCATCTTCGTTTTTCGGTGACGTAAGACAGCGGACCCTGCCCAGACCGACTAGCCTAGCTCTCCTCCGTCGACCTCTGGTGTCAGTTGCGCCGGTGGAGCAACCTAGAAGAAGATCAGAGACGTGAACAGTGACGGCGGACCGACCCGGTTGGATTTCCCAGTTTCCGGCGACTTCCCGGCCGATTTCTTCACGGTTCTGGGATCGGCTCTTCCTGCTGATCATCCCTATATAGGCCTTGCATCACGATTTGGAGTGTGGAGCAAAAGATCAAGGTTTGAATAAATCGACGGTTCTGGTCGAATTTGGAATCTGATGAGAGGGCTGAGATTAATCCAACTTCCAGGCTTGATCTAGGACGATCTAGGCCGATCCAGACTTAGCTCCAGGTATGAAAGTTGCTCATCTCTTCATTTGGAACAAGTTTGTTGTTGGTCACTTTGCCATCAGAGGTGGTTGGCCGATGTTGACCGCCGTTGACCGGGCGTTGACCGCCCACTGCCGACGGCGCGTGGCGGCGCGTCCAGCTTCCTTTTTGTGTTCTGTTTTCACTTTATTCATCTACGCATCGATACGGTCGTTTTGATATATTATAAGGTTATTTTGGAGAAAGTTGATGCATGCTAGGGTTTCGGTTTTACGCATTATCTTCGGTTTGCAATTCGCGAAGATCTCACCGTTGGATCTTTGAATAATTTTGATAGGATGATCCCAAGGGAAATCCGTGAGAATCTGACCGTTGGATTGTCGTTTAAGTGTGTTATGAATCAATTACTAAGTTAGGATCGTATTTTGATTAGGTGACTGACGGTTTTGGTTGGGCGGACGGTTGTGATTGTGATTTTGGGCTGTATTGAAGACACAGCTGGATTGAGGTGAGTAAATCTCATGTGGTTCATTTACAAACGGATTTAATTATTACTCGGAATTTCTTGTTTAATTGTTGAATCATTTTCGAAACAAATTATTTGTTTTAAAATATATGAACTTGATCGACAACGGTTCATGGGTAAGTTAAAAACAATGTTTTGATATAAAATGATTTTTGAGAAGTATAAACCAAGTATTGTAGAGAGTACCTTGTGTTGTGGGGTAACTGGGTTGTATGCGTGCGTGCGGTCATGGTGGTAACTGGGTTACGACATCCTGAGTACGTAGTCTGTGGTATGCGTGCGTGCGGTCATGGTGGTAACTGGGTTACTGCATCATGATTACGTAGTCTGTTGTATGCGTGCGGTAATGGTGGTAACTGTGTTACTGCATCATGAGTACGTATTTTTCAAGGAATGTTGCTGATGTTCTTTCTTTAATTTATACATGAGATTTGGATTTCTATGAATTCTATTGTTGATTTAATTGTAATCTCCTGAACTAAGTCATATGCATGGATTACTGTCTTTTGAATTGTTTATTTTAATGTAATCTCCTGAACTAAGTTATATGCAGGGATTACCGCTTTTTGTATTGTTTGTTTTAATGTAAATTCCTGAACTAAACTCTATGCAGAGATTTATATGATTTCTTTTGTTTGTTTTCATGTGATCTCCTGAACTAAGTTTCTATGCAGGGATTACTGATTTTGCTTAATTCTTATTGTGGGTACAGTTGTGGGTTGTGATATATAGTGATTGGGGAATGAGTTGTGAGGTCATCGTTTTGACAAATGCTTTATGTTGAGGGGAAGTGAGTGTGATTTGTCGTTGAGATGATATGATATGAACTTGATGTTTGGTTGTGTTTTGTGGAATTAAATATTGTTGCTTTAATTATCTCACGAGAGAAATTATAAGCATGAGTGACGTGAGTCACTTTAATTGAGTTTACTCATACGGGCTGAAAAGCTTACCGGGTTTGTTTTGTTCATTCCCGATGCACTATTCTATGGTGTAGGGATTTTTGTGCAGGTTTGATTATCGAGTGATCATTATCAAAGATGAGGTGTACGTTCGATGGCATGGACGTGGAAGGGTGCGCTTAGTTTTAAGTCTTCCGCTGGGTAGTGAGTTGTGGTGGTTGTGTTTACTTATTGAATTGTCATTCAGTTTGATTTGTAAACTATCTGTAATGTAATATGTGACTCTAAAGAACGAGTCGGTATTGACATTGTGCGTTCAGTTTGTTTGTTACTTAGTTTAAATGAAAATTTTTCTATATGTGTTTTCTTGTGTTTGTTCTCGTGTTTCGGATTTGAATTTTCTTTATTCAAAATTCGGGGCGTGACAACTTCCAACTACAAGTATAAGTCAAACAACATGACTAAATCAACCACCTCACTACGTCAGAAGATACAATCCTATCCCCTACGTAAATCTCGAGTTAAAACTAAAGTATCCCATTCCTCAAAAGACTTTAACTCATAGAAGTTACCCAAACTCCTACACTTAAGTTCGCAACTTCACTAACAGAGCAAAACAATGCTCTGACGGTTCTTCCTTCTAACCACAACTAACACTCCTACATACCCGATGATTATATCAATACTGAAGAGCATCATATGGGGATCCGCTGCAGACGGGCTATCACTCGAGGAGTACTGATTATCACCAAATATGTACCTTACGCTCTGATACCAAACTGTCCTGCCCCTGATTTTTAAACATAAATAAAAATCGATATATAATCCCATAATTATACATGCGTGATCGTTCAGCCATCAATAGAAAATACATTGGAAACTTTTTCCCTTCAAACCAAGTACATATGGATGCCCTAAACCCTCAAAAATTAATATACACTCGCTCCAAAGAGTTATATTGTTACGTCCCGAACCTAAATTTATTGGTTTACTAGTCATTTGGACGGTAAACGACAATTACTTTCACTTTTTACTCTGTTTCGATACTTTTAGTGGCCCTAAAAAGTTGACTTTTCGTTCGGGTCAAAATTTGAGAAAATGTTCTTCATGGAAGTTGCAGTGTGGTACGTAAAAATCGGAGTTCGTATGCGAAAGTTATAAGAGAAAATGTAAAAATTACTGTTCACGGTAAGTTTCTATAAATATAGGAAGTTACTGTGGTAAGTTTCCATTTTTGAAAAACTACCGGCTTTTCTCTCTCTTCTCCCCCGACCCTTTCTTCCTCTTCTGTCCGATTTCTTCTTCCTCCGATTTCTCCCTTCTCCGGCCGACCCACGAAGGAATCTGGGCACTGGCAAGCTCACCTTCTCCTCCTTGTCACTCTTGTGGTGGTGTTTTGCTGTGGCTCGGCCGGAGGAGCTCGGAATTGAGCTGCGAAGATTACTGTAAACGAACGGAGGTTTCGTCGATTTCCGGGGATTCTGGCCATATCCGGCCACCACACCTGCGTCGAAGGTGCGGTTTTTGCCAAGGATCATTCCCTCCTAGCCTTGAGCCACGATTTGCAGTGTGGAGGTCGAATCAACGATTTCAAATTCTAGGGTTCTTGGGTTTTTCTGGAAAAATTTGACCAGCCAATTTGGATCACTTACAGGTAAAATTGGAACTTGTTGTAGTTGTGAAAAATGCTTGGACTGTTGAGTAGGTGGTGCTGCCAAAATTTGGTGGCCATCGAAAGTGGTGGCCGCCGGCGCGTGGGGCCCAGGCGTTGCCACTGTTGGTGGCCCGTGGAGGCGTGTAGGGCAGTGTTTTAATTTCTGTTTTTAGCCCATTAAATTGTAGAAATGTTGTAGAGACTGTATGTGAAGTTTGGTTAATTTTGGAGGAGTTTGGAATTGTTTGTGATTTTCCGAAGTTCGGAGTTTTGAGATTGAATTGTGGGAAATTCGACCGTCGGATTTCCCTCATTTTCATTGTGGAATATGTTAATTGAGGAATTGGTGTTGTGGGAGAGATTTGGGTGGAATTTGAGAAGTAATGGAGATAGGGATTTTTGGGTTTCGTTTAGGTTCGTATTTATTTTATCGGATTGCCGTTTACAGAAATATAATTGTGTACAGGACGATGTCGCGAGCTACGGTTAAATGAAGGAACTCGTTTGTGTGGTTGCCCAATGATAGGAGCAAAATAGTGTGACGATATTATTGATTATGTGCCTCATTTTAGCCTTATTTCTCCCTTAAGTTTCGTGTTTTGAGTCATTAAGTCATTTTGAGAGTCTTTGAGTGTTGAGTGTTGGAGTGAAATAGGCGGGAAAAAGTAAAATTCATAAACATCCTAGCAGTATCAGGATTCCTAACTGTCAACTGTTTTTGCGGTCTTTACATTTTAATTCCCTTTATTTTTTCTAGAAAATTCTGATATTCTCTTGCTTGTTGTAGGAAACCTTGCCTGGTGGAACTCTTGGAAATAGCAATGATGGAGTCATAAAATAAAGTATTTAAGACATTTGACCAAGCAATGAAGAAGGGAAATAAAGGAGAAAAACGTTTTCAGCTGGAGAATAAAGGAGAAAGACGTTTTCAGTTGAGGAATAAAAGAGAAAGATGTTTCAGCTGAAAAATAAATAAGAGAAAGACGTTTCAGCTTGGAAATTAAAGGAATTGCCCTATTATGAGAGGAGTTAAGGCCATAAAGGAGACGTTTCAGTTGGGAAAGCCAACCAATGCTCCCCTATAAATAGGCAACATCCAGAACATAATTTGCATCACTTCCCAACCAAGATCACTTCCCAGCCAAGATAATTCATTGCCTATCACTTCCTGGCCAAAAACCATTCCAAGACTGCCCAATTCACTCCTCAAACCTCCATCTCCTACAAGACGGTGACCACCATCCATCCATCAATCTACGAAGCTCTTAGGCGATGAGTCAAGGACGCTCCACCACCATAGCAGAGACAAGTTCATCACCTTGTTGCTAAGCCGCTAAGGAAAGCTTCAAAGTGTAACTATGCCTCTACTTATATTTTTTGTTTCGGTTTTGTGTGTTTCAATTTGCGAGTTGTGTAATTGGAGACATGAAATTTTCAGAATATTTTTGTTAATATTTTTGAGATTTTCAGTTTATTATTGAGTTAATTTCAAGAATTCTTTTATGATGCATGTTATAATCTTGTGCCCTTTTACATGTTTAGATAATTTTCAGAGTTAGGTTCATAAGTTTGCATGCTAGAATAACGGTGAGAGTTCTTGTGTGTTTGCTTTATTTGCCAAGAGTAATTGTTATTTGTTAAGACGCTGAGTTAAACAAGTAGTAATTAGTTCTAACGGGTGGTAAAATCATGCTTTAATGATTAAATGATTCTGCTGGAAATTAGTGTTAAATTTTGTGCAATGGTTAATTTGCACGTGTGAGTTGATTCGAGGGTTAGATATTACTACTAGTTAAGAGAATTACGCTGAGTGTTTTCAAAAATTAGTAGTATTAGGCTTGGTAATGACTTTTCCGATCCAATCCTACATTAGAACGAATCAGATAAATGGATTGATCCGCTGAGGCTTTTCATTTGAGCTCTTATCTAGGCATTTAAGATGGGCACATTTTTGTAGCATGTTGAAATGGATTTTCTGTTTTTACACTTAGTAATTTCCGAGTGGTATTGGTCTAGGTTAGGGAAGTCGATCATTGTATATAGTTTTATTTGTTTTGTTTTTATTTTAAGTAGATTAGAAACCAAATTCAAAAACCCCCATTTTATTCTTTTATTTGTTAATTAACCTTTTTGTGTAGGTACACCCTACAATCCCCGGACTGAACGATCCATGCTTATCCTATACTGACAACTACATTTTGCAGGGTTAAATTGTGAGGCTATTTCAGCCCCATCACCCAATAGTACTGTGAGTGGACTTTTATTGTTAAAGAATGATGCATGCATTTATTTTTTTTCCTAAAATAATAATTTATTTATCATTTTATTATCGAGCATAATATTTTGCCTTGGATTATAATTTTGACATTGTTTTTCTATATGAATTTCGGTTACGAATCTATTATGCTCGTGTTTGGATTTATGATTTATTTTTGTAATCATGATTTTCGACGGATTATTTTCCGAGGTGATTTTCGGAAATTTATAATACATTTCTATTCGTCAATATTGAGATTTCTGGAATATTTTTCAAAAATTTGATTTTTGATGGAATTATATTTATCGATTATTTCTCGCCTAATGGTTTATGATTTTGAGACTATTTTGGCATGCGGGTTACGTCGTTGGATTATGTACTTTCTTGTGAGATGGTGGGGAAGCCTTATTGATTTTCGAGTTTTCGTGTGGTTTTAAACCACCATACCTGGGTCGTCATTTTTATTGCTAGCTAGCCTATTAGTACTCCTCCCTGCTTACTATGTGTTCGTGGGTGAGTAGAGCAGAGCATGGGATGCTTCAGAGTGTGGGACACTCTGACTCGAGCCTGGGAGGCTCCCTTATTTGTATGGTGAGAACTTCTTTCCCACATTTGATTGATACCTTCAGCTACCGGGCTAGCTCGATTTCTTTTGACCAGTGGGGTTGGAATGTTTTCACGAATTTTCGTGTTGCGAGAAATATGTTTTATCCACGTTGCATGCATCGAGTTTTTAAAGGAATAAATGTGGGAAAGTATTAAAGCTTTTTCTTTCATTTGAATTATCTTACTTATTTATTTTTGTCCACTCACGCTAACGTTTTTCGTCTACTTTCCCCTGGGCCTTTCGGTTTTTAATGCCCAGTTTGCAGGCGAATTAGTGGAGGTCGGGCGTACATGGCATTTGAGGCATAGTTGTCACTACTTCCGCAGTGTAGGATCCCTTGATCCTTTACTCTTCTTTTTATATCCCTGTATATAGTAGTATTGCTCTGATAACCTTTGGAATTAGTATTGTTGAGTTTTGTGTTTTGTAAAAGTGGAGTTGTTGGTAATTGGGAGCAGGGTGGCTCCATGAGTATAAGGTTGGTTTGCTTGAAGTGTTTTTGTGTGTTTTACATGTTTTTGGGTAGTCCATTTTGGGGGTGACTCTGCCGAATTTTTGGTAGAGTTGTCCCTAAGGTGGGCCCCACAGGGCCACCTTGGATTTCATGCATGGTGAAATTCGGGGCAGGTCCTGTCATATATATTACATAAGCTTACGAATTAAATTGTCAACAACAAAATAAAACGTAAATGCTCCTCAGAGTTTACTACAACGGAAGTCCTTATTAACGGTAAAGTTACAAAAATGGCTTCCTACCGTAAAGCTGCAAAGGCGCTACCTCAGCTTTAGCCCCAATTATCCTAACCTGCAGGATTAACCCCTACACCGTTTGAATAGTGTACCAGGTTGTCACACAACAAACCCGGTAAGCTTTTGCAAGCTCATATGAGTAACTCAAAACAGTTAACACAACTCACACCAGAAATAAGGAAAACAACTCACGCTTTGATTCCTTAAAACACGAAATAAGGGAGAATAACTCACACTTTAATTTCCTTTCAAATCGAAATAAAAGAAAGCAACTCACACCTTGTTTCCTTTTAAAACGAAACATAGAAAACAACTCACTCCTTAGTTCCTATCAATTGTACCAAAATCATACCATAGAAAACAACTCACACTTGAATTCTATCAATAAAACATAGAAAGCAACTCACTCCTTGATTTCTATCAAATGTACCAAAATCGTACCATAGAAAACAAGTCACACTTGAATTCTATCAATAAAACATAGAAAGCAACTCACTCCTTGATTTCTATCAATTGTACCAAAAATCGTACCATAAAAAGCAACTTACACCTTGATTTCTATCAAATCGTTAATAAGGAAAACAACTTGCTGATACGCTCAAACCAAGCATATAATTTAACCCTATAAAATGTCATCGTTAGTATATAGTAAATAGGGATCGTTCTATTTCGGGGATTGAGGGTACACCTGTCATTGTAAAACAAATAAAGAATTAAAATAAGTATAAAGTATTATATTTACAAAGATATTTACAAGTACACACAAATTTACGAAATTAAGGGGGGTGTTTTGGTTTAAGGTTCCGAAAATTAACTAAGTGAAGAAACAAAATAAAGAAAATGTATAAACACAAATACAAGAATGGAACAAATGAAATAAAGATCAAAACCAAATTCATAATCAAATTCGACTCAACCCTATTATTGTTCATCTTAAGTCATGAGAAAGAGTTGATCATGTGAAATATTCAAAGCAAATAATTTCCCATATTTTACTTTCCAATGCTAATTAACCTAAGTGAAAGCACAAAGATTAATCCTATCAAACATGCATTCAAGTTCTAGAAAGCTAGGCAATCATAACATGTTAGACGCATGAAGAACATATAGAAAGGCTATCAACTCAAGTGTACAACTTAGTATGAAAAAGTCTATCTAATTGCAATCCTTTTCAATTAAATTCGGTTTTTGTCCAAAACCTTTACTACTCTTGATTCAAGTTCACAAAACAATAAGTTGAATCATGTTCTTAAATCTAGCAACAATTATGCATAAACCCTATATGTTTCGAACCACACAAGATAAACACATAAAAGATTTCAATCAAACAAATTTAATTAAACAATCTCACAAAAGCAACCAAGAATCACAATATAGGAATCTGAAATTTATTCAATCATAAAAATCTGGAATAATAAACTTTAGTTCAAAGTTATTGTTAACTAGAACAGACATCAACAAATTCAAACAAGGAAAACCGAAAGAGGTTACAAGGTCAAAGGTCGAATTACACCGTGAATGGAGATGGTGATGAAGAACTTGGACGTTGAACTTGAACTTTGAAAGCAAACCTTCAAGCTTCACGGCTCCAAGGTGGATGGTGGAGGGAGCCACGACTTCTTCTTCCTTCTTCTCCCTGCTTGAAATTGCAGAAACCGAACTAGAGAATGGAGAGACTAGACGTTAACTATGTGATTTTCTGAAAATTCTAAAGTGTGGAACCTATTTGACGTCAAATATGAAGGAGTATATATAGGGGCACGGCTAGGGTTCTCCAAGCAATCAGAAATTTCCACATCACTTCAACCAATGGTATGATGCCAAGTAAGCCTTGTGATGTGGTCCAACCAATCGTAGAATGCCAAGTAAGCCTTGGTGTGTCATCCAACCAATCAAAACTCTCCAAATTAATTCCCTAAATTCCTTTAATATATCCTTGCCGAAATTATATAAGGATTTTTTGATTTTCTTCAAGAATTTCGGCCAACATTCCTTAGGGAATTTAGGGACCTAGACACGTTTTGAGCTTTTTCTTGGTGTCCACATACCTTCTTTTCCTTAAAATCTCCATATTTTTTCTCCTTGCGTCATCTCCTTGATTTCCCTTTAATTTCACGTTGGTCTCTCTCCTTTCTCTTAGCAATCACACAATTAACTCTTCAAGAATATTTCCTTCCATAAAATTCTCCCTTGAATTACTCCAATCAAAATCTTCAATTAATTTCAGATTTTCACGTTGGCTCCTCCTTTTCCTCTAGGTAATTCACGGCAAATTAAATCCCCAAGGAAAATATATTTTCCCATAAAGCTCTCCCTTGATTTCCTCTTCTTGGTTGACGCAAAGGTCTCTTTTTGGCAGGGTTTCCTCTTCTGGACAGGATTTTCTGGTTGAAACAGGAAAACTTTATTTCTTCATTTCTGCTCATTTTTGCAGTCCTTGAGCTCCTTCCAGCTAGTTTGCTCCAAGGACCTGAAAATAGAAACTATTACTAAATATGGAAACTTTCTAAAAAATAGTAACTTTCCTAAACAAGAAAGATTTATTTAAGGAAATAACTAAGTAAATATGAGGAAATAAAACTTAAAACGTCGCATTAAAATGTTCCTATCACTTGCACCTTGTCCCCTTAAAAACCGTTAATAAGGAAGCAACTCACACCTTGTTCCCTAAAAACACGTAATGTCATGAGTTATCAATAACCAGTTCCCGTTACCCCATGAATCACCTATATGGTAGACAGATTAGAGCTCTAACTGAAACGTAACCACTCGTCCGGCCAAAGACGTGATTACCCGATATTCTGCCCAAGGTTATAGACCTTCGTTTCTCGAACTTCTCAGTCCTTGGAGCAAAACATTTAAGAAGTCAAACAGGACTCAAAATGTTACACAAATTAACGCTTTTCAAAACAATTCAAAATCAACATTTCCATAATCATTGTTTTCCGAAAAGCCAAAACACAAAACAATAAAAAGCATCATTTCATGCATATTGTATTCATACCCAAATCTCAACGCTTTTCAAAACAAATCGAATCAACAATTCCACAATCATTTGTTTTCCAAAGCCACAACCCAAAACAATAAAAAGCATCATTTCATGCATATTGTTTTCATAAATCCACAAAACCCACAAATACATATATATTTCACGTAAATATATATATATATATATATATATATACGTAGTCATCCGCTCGGGAATGCCTACTAATACCAACTATGGTTTGCAGTTAATAAATAACTCTCAAAACAATTAGGCATTTCGTTCATTAATGAACATTATGAGATTACTCACCTTGAAACTCCCACTGCGTCTTCAATACAGAACAAAACAGCCTAACCACCAACTACATGTCCAAGAATACTTCGTCAAGTACCTAAGGAAAGTACAGTCTTGATTCAATCAATGAAACACAAGGAATAACGTTCAAAACCCTAAATCGAACCAAAATTCCCAAAGTGACGCCAATTGAGGTGAAACCACATCCGAGACCACCCAATGTCTCCGGAATACTTCTACGATCGATATGTCCAAACCACAAGTCGATCGAACGCTCGGATCCTCACGGATCAAATAAATTCACCGATATGAAACGGTAAAAATCATAACAAATCCATTCGAACTCCAAAATTTGCATATAATATATTGAAACGCTCGTATCAACAAGTAGAACATATATAATACCAGAAACAGTCCCCTAGATGGCCAGAACACCACCAGAATGCCGCCACAGGCGGTGGCGCACCGCCGCAGGCCAAAACTCATTATTTCCCAAAACTCCCAACATAAAAAATGTCCATCTAAGCATGCTTATGAATTTTCATAACTAGGTCGAAGTCAGAAAACAAGCATAAAGGGTGGAAAACTACCTCACAAGCTTTGAATTTTTGCTCAATCCGAGTTGAACCGATTTCCAGGTAAATCGATCCAAACAAACACCATAGATCGATCCAGAAGGCTCCCACGAACCCAAAGAAGGAAGCTTGAAGCCGTGCAGTCACCGGAACGAGGATTTCCGGTCGAGTCCGAAATCCTCAAACTTTTCCTCCTCGCAGCACAGCCGTGAAGGAGAAAGGCTGCTAGAGGACACCAGAGGGAGGAGCAGACAGCTGAGACGAGCAGATCTGGAATATTTCACCACAATAAAAGTCAGGTCGGGTCGGGTCAGACGAAAAACTCAGATAGTAAAGGCGTCGACCGAGAGAGAAAAGAGAGAGAATGAGAGTTTCCGGAAATGGAAACTTGGAAATTATGAATATAATTTCGGAAAATTCCTATTTATACTAAAATGGAAATTTCTTCCGAAAGTCATAATTTCCCCATACGAACTCCGATTAATGCGTTCCACATGTCCATGAATTCGTATCGACGCGTTTTACAACTTTCGTGAAGGAAGTTTTTGGAGAATCTCAACGTATCAAAAGTCAACCTTTGTGCCACCCCTAAAGTCATATTTTCTAAATAAAAATTTGTCCGAAACACTTCCGCTCCATCCATGAGCCACGAAACCATCCAATAGCCACAAATTAGATTCCTAAAAATTCTCGAAAAATAAATACAAATTTCCGGGGCATCACACTCAGGTTGGGATGCTTGGAGAAGATTGGATTCTTGGGGCAGTATGGTTGTCGGCGCCTAGAGATGATTGGAAGCCAAAGGTTGAAGGAGGAGACTGGTTAGATTCAGGTATATTGGGTCGGGTTTTCTCCTTTGTTGGTGACAGAGCTTTAGGTAATATGGGCTGGTTGTGGTGTCCTTCTCATGACGGTGGCAATATGTTGATGACTGTTGGGACATGTTTTAGCATGTTTCGACAGATTTAGGAGGATGGAGTGGCGGCTCTCGTCCTGGAGGTGTTGGATGCAGCGACCAAGGTGGCGGCAGCTTCCCTAGGGTTTGTGTTGAGTGGCTCTCTTGGGCCTAGCCTTAGTTGGGGGTGTCTGCTAGGGTTTTTCAAATCTGGGCTTTTTGGTTGCCCTTATGGATCTTGGGCTCTCTGTGGGTTTGGTTGTTTTCGGCTCACAGAGTCTCTAAGTTTTTATTTTTCACTTTAGCTTTGGGCCTTCATTCTTTTTCAAAAAAGAAATTATGGGTCTATGCTAAGCATTGAAATTTTTTAGGTTGCAAAGATCATAATCTCTGAGGTTTTTTTTATTCTTGCTTCAGAGGTTACTGATCTTTGTTTGGAATAAAGGTTCTTGAATTGTCTATAGGGTGGGTGTACTGGGGGTATATTGGGTTCTTGTTCTTGTTTAGAATATGAGTCTCAGGGTACTCTGAGAAACGATTCTTTCTGTCGACCCCATAGAGGTGTTCGTTTTTGTACTACTTGCTGAATCTATATAATGAGTTGACCTCTTTTGAAAAAAAAAAAAAAAAAAAAAACCTGTCCCTAACTTGTATATCCCTATTATGTTCCACCAATTATATTTTGTCATCTATCTTCACATTAACAGAAAATTTACTCTATTAATTTACATAATTTTCAATTAAAATAATAGAGAAATAAGTTCAAACTATTGATTTTTTTTTCTTTTGTTCTCATCTCTTCCTCTCTAACTCTAGCTTTAGCCATAGTTGTCCAAACAATTTTTTGTCCCCTACTTTCCTTCTAATCAAACTCATGCAAGATTTCCCATACTCCAATTTTTCACCGTCGATTGTTGAAACCCACTTTTATTTTGTAGGAAAGTTATTGTTGATTACAGATTATTGTAGGAGAATTCTAGTTTTTGGTTATGAATTTGGAATATAAGAACTGATCTATAGATACCTAATTCAGAAATTCCATTTATCAAGGAAAAAAAAGCCAAATCAATTTTGTTTTCTAGTGAATTTTATCTAATTGAAACCTAGAAGCTAAATCCAATTTATTTTTCCTATCCAGCTGAGCTAATTGGAACCCAGCAACCCAAATAGAGCAAATTAAATGAAGAAAAAAAAACCAAAAAAAAAAAGAAGGGTAGTGTCTCGCTTGGATAGACAACTAGTGAATCATCGCAGACAAAAGAGATGTGTATACCTTTGTTTTATCCTCACCTAGCTTAATGAGAGGCGATCAGGATTTTCTGCTATAATGTTAGATGTTGGGATCTGCTATAATAATTTAATATAAAGTTGCCACATCATCAATCCTCGATCTAATGGTTGAAAACAAAATATTTCCTAGAGTTATAATATTGATGTTAAAGCAAAAGATTATTCTCCTCTCTCTTCTCTCCTCTCTTACATTTCCTTTTTCCTTCTCTGTACCTAAAGAAATTCCATATGAGATCTCTTTCTTTTTTTTTTAAGCCGACGGTATCCCCTCTTTCCTCTCTTCCCTTCACTGTAACCAAACTGTTTATGCCACACATATATCAAGCACAAAAACCGGAAGAACCAACTAAACAGACACAAAAAATGGCCTCAAGGTTGTCGGAGGTACACCGGAGCCCCCACAACGAAGCAGGACAAGTCGGCTTCATCCATGTCGACCAGAACCACCTCCAGCGAGCGGTAAGACATGGATGCAGAACAACCTTCAGGTTGGTTACTTGGCCTCTACACCATATGTGGAGAGGGCACACCCTCCCACATCAAAGCCTCATAGGTGGGATTCCCAATAACACTTCCTATACATGCAAGCAGATACTTTCAAATCAAGTAAGTCAAAACTCTATATTCTCTATATTGTTTCTTTGTCTTTATCTCATATCGATACTGAGCTAGGTGTTAGAGGGTTATAGGCCGGAGTTCCCGGTCTACCCCTGACCTATTTCTTTATCTTGACAGGTATCGGGATGAAAGGTGCTCAACCCCATGATTTTCTAGGTGACGAAATCCCGAGACCGACCAAAATGCAAACGAATTTCAGGTGAGATTCTTTCTTTTTTTCAATTGATGGTGCAAGAAAAACAACACCTAAAAAGAAAGAATGGTCTATAAAAATGGAAGAAGAAAATAGAGAATTCAATTCAATTCCAGTGGTGCTGATATAGGATTTTTGACTAATTTAGTTACAAACTAGCTTCATTTTCTCCAAATTCTTCAATGCTCTTTTGTGTCTTTTCTCAAATGGCTATTCAATAAAATTTGTCATGCTCGACATATTATCAGCATCGTCATGCCTTTTATCTTTTAGGGTTGGTTTTACAAAGAAAGGGATAGAAAGAGTTGCTGTAACGACAAGAAAATTGGTTTTTGTGTCTTCCTTATTTTCATTCATCAAATAATATTGTGCTGATGTGGAGTACTCATGTAAAAACTCTAGTATATCCTAGCATCTAATATTATAGTAGAGAATTTAATTCCAAAGCAAAGATGAGTAAAAATTGGTTTGCAATCAGATTAAAAGAAAAGTGTAAAAGTAAATTGAGAATTAGAATTGGTCTACCCATTTCATTTTATAGTCCCTTTATATAGGGAGAGAATTACAACGGAAATATCAATTACAATGATGACATTAAATGCTGATTAATCTGTAATAGATGTTGATTGATTGGTAATCGCTAATTTCTTGATTCCCTCTTCGTCAATTACTTTGACGAAGACACATAATATGCTTTTCCTTTAACACTCCCCCTTGTGCCAAGTCAAAGACGAAATGGTGCATGAGTTGTTGCCTCACTAAAAACCTTGCCAAGTAACAATAAAAACCCTGTGGGACAGAAAATACACCTTGGTCGAAGGAAAATAGCACAAAGCACCCATTACATTTGAGGATGACATGTGTGTGTTAGACTCCCCTTGACGTCTATACCTCCCCTTGATCCTTACATTAATCAAGGGAGCTTAGAAAGTCTTCGCATTCCTATGATTTTCACATGTTTCTCAAATATTGCCTTAGGCAATGATTTGGTGAACAAATCTGTCACATTCTCCTCAGACCTTACTTGATTCACTTGAATCTTGAGGAGGGCCTGTTGTTGCTGATTGTAGAAAAATTTGGTGATATGTGTTTTGTATTATCACCCTTGATATATCCTAGCTACATCTGTTCGATGCAAGCTGCATTATCTTCATAAATGCAAATAGGCTCTTCAGTGGTAGAACTCAAACCAGTAGTCCCTCGAATATGTGTAATGATAGCTCTTAACCATATACACTCACAAACCGACTCATGTAGAGCAATGATCTCTGAATGGTTCGAGGAGGTAGCCACAAGGGTTTGCTTGGTTGATCTCTAAGATATCGTCGTGTTCCTGATCGTAAATACATAACCAGTTTGGGAACGACCTTTATGTGGGTCAGAGAGGTACCCAGCATTAGCAAAACCAACCATAGTGAGCGGCACTTTCGCCATCAACATTTCCTTTAGGGATTGCAGTTCCATCTGCGGTCCCTCTTGTCTCTTTGTAGGGAAAGAACAATCCCAAGTCAATGGTTCCTTTTAGGTATCGAAAAATGTTCTTGATACCATTCCAGTGATGTTAATTACGTTGGCGCTGAGCTAAATCTAGCTAAAAAGTTCACTGAGAATGCAATGTCTGGTCGAGTACATTGGGCTAAGTACAATAATGTGCCTATTGCACTTAGATAGGGAATTTCAGCTCCCAACACCTCTTCGTCATCTTCCTTTGGACGAAATGGATCTTTCTTTGCATTCGAACTTCGACCGATCATGAGAGTGCTAGCAAGATGCATTTTGTCCATGTTAAATCGCCTGAGCATCTTTCGGACATACACAGACTGGTAGATTAGTATTTGATAGGAGCATAAAATGCGACGTTATAATGTTAAACCCTATTTTGCTAAGTTATTTCCGTTATCTTGATCAATTAAACTTAGTTAGTGTTTTTCAGGTAAAATGGAGTCTCAAAGTCCAAAAATGGCTAAGGAAGGCACAAGTGGTGCAGAAAAGAGAAGAAATGAAAGTTCTCCCAGTTTGACTAGGAAAAGGAATCCCAGTTGGAGTAGGAGTCTGAAGCTGACTTGGACTAGGAGTTCTACTTGGGCAAGGAAACTCAATTCTACTCAGATAAGGAATTCTAGTGTGACAAGGAGTCCCTGTTGGATAAGGATTACTCAAGAAGGTTCTGGAAGAGTGTAGAAGAATCGCAGAAAAGAAGTTCGTATTCAACTAGGAAACCTACTTGCATATGGAGTTCTACTCATACTAGGAGAGCCTTGGAATGTTCATAAAGCATCTAGAAGTCTCAAGAAGATCATATGCCGTGCACATGGAAGAAGAGTATACTTTGAATTCGGTTTTGAGAGAAACATGGAGTTGGAATTCGAAGTAGAAAAGGATTGTAAATGTCGGTGAGATTCTTGATGTTTTATTCTTCAACAAGGCGTGGAAGACATGTGAGAGGCATGTGATGGCAAGGAAAATCGCAGAGATCTCAGAAAATTATGATTTTTATATGGTTGGAAAGCTATAGATGTTTAGTTTCCATAACTTTTTACAGCTTATCGATATCTATTTTCTAGAAGAAGTTATGGCCGTTTTAGTGCACTGAGGTCAATTCTGCCGGAAATCTGTTTTGTGTCAAAGAAGTCCTAGATCAACACAAACTAAGAGAAGTCAAGTAGAAACGAATTGGGAGTGCTTTGAGACGTTCTCCTATATATACCTTGTGTATTTGACGTCTCAAGGTTAACACTTTTGCTGCACAATTTCAATTTCTCACTTGGGTGCTCTTGAATTTCAGGTTTTTGCTACTTCAAGTTCCTAGCCGTGCCATCGATCCTCCACCTTTGCTGTGATGTTCACCTTGTTCCACCATCTTGGAGCTGCTTTGGGTCTTTGAGTAGTGATCAAGGGCTGTTCTTACCATCTTCCAAACCTTTGCAGTGATCAAGGGCTGTTCTTACCATCTTCCATATGTTTTCCTCACTGTTTAGTGTTCTTGTAGTTAGAATTTCTGTTTTGATATTCTTTTGTGTAAAACCGAATTCATGAGTATGTAAATTGATTTTTGGATGGGATTTTGATGTTCTTTTCAATGTTTAATTCATTTATGTGTGTTTGATCTTTGTTGGGTGCATAATATATGGAATAATAATCTGATTTTGTTTTATAGAAAACTCTTATGTGTTTTTGTTCTTTTGTTCAAAACATAGGATGATTGCATGTAATTGGAGCTAGTAATTAGGTTTATGCGTTGTAACCCTAATTCACTTAAGTAGCAAAGGTTTTGGACACAGGTCGAAATCAGATTATGCGTGTAATGAAAAGACTTGCGTTGAGTACTTGAATTTGCATGTTTATTGACTAAACTTTCACTTGTTCTTAATGATTCGAATGCATGAGATCATGAGTTGCGTTGATTGTATGATACCTGCATTTGAAATATGTTGCATTAAGTGTGTTGCTTGATCAACTGTGTAAAGGGAACTAAAATAAGGGACATTGGTTGCGTTGATCTTTGTTTCTTGGTTGATAATGTTCCATGGTAACTAAGAGATTAAAGATTGCATGAATGAGTGGATCTTGATTAGTTCTTGATAAATTGTCTTTGAAAATCCTTCTTTTCCCACCTATGTAAATAAAAATGATTTTATTCTTTTAATTGTTTTCTGAAAATTTTGATTTTAATCTTCAAAACCCCCCTACCTTTATGTTTTCTTGTTCGTATAAATAAATCAAATTAACTTGGAATTTTTAGGTAACATGTTAACGTAAATATTAAATTAATAATATGAAAATATATTTTAAAATTTTGTGAATAGTGACTCCATGAATAGTAATATGTGTTAGTGTGTTATAGGAATTAGTTTTGGTGTTTTGTAGGAGTTTGTTATGTGTTTGTTAGGGTTTCCTAATTTTTAGGGATGTTTTCCTATTTTTTAGGGTGTGCTCCTATTTTTTAGGGATTGGTTCCTTATTTTTAAGAAAAGTAGTTAGAGTTAGTTTTGACTTAGGATTCCTTGTTTGACTTGGTTTAGAATTTGTATCATTGTTGTAAATGGATTTCCTAACTTGATTATGACTTGTAAAATGTATTGAAGTAGGAGTAGGATTTCCAAAACTCATTCTAACTTGGTTTTCTCTCTAATTTTCGGATTCGATGTATATATATACATGTATATTTCGTAGTTCTTCATTCCTTGTCTTCTAATTTCGTGTTACATGTATGTGTTGTTCTTTTGTTGTTCGAAATTATGCATGCTTGTACTTGTAAAATTCTAATTTTTGTGTAAACTTGTGAATGGTTTCTAATAAGTTGACACAAATATGGATCTATGGGAGCAATGACATAATCAACATAGGGTTAATGGGGACGTGATCTCCCCCTTTTTTGTTTTTTTTTTTAATAAGGGATGGTGCAGCTATCCTTAATCCTTGAGTAATGAAATCACAGAATACAAGGGGGGAACATGGTACCTAAGCCCTATCTTACAATATAAATCAAGAGAACATCGTGAAATAATAATAAGATTC